>VBVQ01000202.1:59399-69745 GCA_011636635.1 Tetramorium simillimum | reverse complement strand
TCCGCCGGAGAAATTCCGCATCTATCGCGAATCACGACAGTAATGCCGGTATTCGCGCAATCAGCGGAATAACTTATTGCAATCTGGCGCGATTAGTTACGGCGCGATTTATTGCATTAAATTTATCATATCAAAATCATTCCGCGAATATCAGCGTTTTCGGGGTTTGAATTCCGGCTGGGGCAACGTATGTCGCTGGCCACGTATGCATGAATTCCCCCATTGAGATTCGTAAGATTCCACGTGAAATAACGCGGCTAATAGCCGACTCGGCGCGATCATCGCGCCGAGACCGTGGTGGCAGATATCAAACTGCCGGAATTGCTGCTCCACGCGGTGTATTGATATTCAACGAGCGTCTGCCTGATAAAGCGTCGAGTGGAATATTCAATCAAGCGTGATGGCGCGAGAGAGGACGAGGGGAGGGGGGGGGGGGGGAAGCACCGCTCGCCGACCAAATGCTGCGCGACGACCAAGGTAAGAGACGATGACGGTAAAAGGTGGAAGAGGATCACGAAGAACCGTGGATGGCGAGCCGTGTTGATCGACGCTGCTTGCGCATTCCTGGCGAGGACTAAGGAATAACGTCGCTAAAGCGAAGGTAAACGATTCCTCGGCGTCAACGAGTTCACGAGGGGAATCCTCGGCTGGAAAAGTAATTCGATATAGAGGCGGCGCGTGCTCCGTTCTGATCGCATGGATTCTTTAGGTTCTTCCGGGGTATTACCCGCGCGGAATCGCGACGAGCGGCCCGAGAGATTAGACGTGTATTTAAAGTGAAGTGTATTTCGTCTGGCAGGACGGCGGGGGAAATCCACTCGACGCTTTTCTACCTGATACACCTCGGCTTTTAACTGCGGGCCTACCGCGCGTTAATCTTTCAGAGAGGATTTATGTCATACATTTCTGCTTCTATTGTATCACGGTAACAATATGTTATTGTTAAGCGGATATACATTTGCTCCGCGTTAAAGCACAAATTTAACGAGTTGTGTAACTGATTCAAAATTGCTCTTAGCAAGTCGCGAAACCTGCTAATATTCAGTTAAACTTACTTTTTCAACTTTATTACAATTATATCCTTACACGGAAAAAAAGATTTGGTTGGATCAATCAGAAATCTGGATATATTAACCAGAGTGTTTGGTGAAAAATTAACGATCCATACTTGTGATTCATCTAACTATAATGTGTAGTCATAATAACTAGATACTTGGATATGATAACTGGATCAGCAGTAATCAAACGTTGACCATTGTTAGAACTAAATGTTCTGGTTGGTTACTAGAATATTTTATTATAATAACCAGAAATTCTGTTCAATTCAACCAAATTCTGTTGAATCCAGCATGTCATGTGTTAATCCAATTGTGGTTGTTTTTCCGTATACATACAAAAAAATGAATCCTTAAAGAAATACAAATATGCCTTGATTTAAGAATATTTTATTCTTAAAATAGCATCAAGTATAAATAACTTCAAATTCAAAATAAATGATTTTTAACATAAAGTAAAAATATTCTTAATTGAAAGCAAAATTTACTTTAATTAAAAAATAAGATACATTTGATATAATGTAATTCTTAATTCAAATTCAAAATCAAATTCAATATTATATCAAATCAGATACATTTGATATAATGTAATTCTTAATTCAAATTCAAAAATAAATAGTTTTCGGATTATAATTAGGTTTTATTATAACCATATAACGAATTTAAAAACAAGACTATCGTCTTGAGGATAAATTTACTTTGCATAAACTTATATATTATTGATGTAAGTGAACATTTTTCTAACTAAAAGAGCATTTTAGGCTCCACTGAAAACAATAGCGTTCAAGAATAAAAATATGCATGAGTCAAGAATTCATTTTTTTCTGTGTAGAAATGAAGATATTTTCATTATTTTTGTTTCATTTTAAGAACCGAAATGTACAGATATATCACTTGCAGTGTACGAACCTGGACGCCTCGGGTGAATTCGTTATTGCAGTAGATATGGACGGCGGAGAATTCCCTGACTTTGTCGAACTCGAACTTGATCTCGACCGGTTGGCCGCGGCTATCGTTCCTCCAGCCCACCCAGCCCTGGGTGCGATCGTTATCGTTATAGTACATTTTGAAGTTATCAGGCCCCGTTCTACCGTCCGTCAGCTGACCCAGACCACGGCGCAGCTCGCCGTCCCAATGCCCGTCGTAGGTCGCGTCGAAGAATTCCCATCCGTTGCCCCTTTTATCGCCCTGGGGCATCGAGTAGGACACCACGCCGTCTGCGGGAGGAAAAGTCAAGATATGTTGTTGACCCTCCTATTGACGATACCGTCTTCGATTTGTTCCAGGGCAAATCATATGATCTTTTTTATTTCTTTATGAAAGATATATAAAGTGTACAGTAATACAAATAAATATAAATTTTATACGTAGGGTAACAAACGATGTATGAAAAAGTTTGAAAATTTTTATTTTAAATAAATCTACTGACAGATTAAAACTTTTTATTATAAATTAATTGTACAATGTTAAAATCAAGTTAAATAGTTTCAAAATGAAACCTCCGTTTGTTATGTTGACGTACTGTAAATGTTTTGCAGAATTAGCGAAAACTGCATTCAAAATGTCACATAAAATCTCTGTCTTTAAAAGCTATTTCTCTTTCTTTTTTTCTTTCTCATTCTATCATCGAGAATTATTTATTTATAATTATTTAAAGGCGAGCAGCAAAATCGGCAATTATATATTTTGAAAGGGGATTGTCCAAGGAAAATTTTAAGACTAAAAACGGTCGAGTAACAAAATCTTTTAACTAACTTTTAAGCTGCGAAGTTGTGAAGTACAGCGGATTTAAACTTTTTCATACATCATTTGTCACTCTACATATATACATATATATATATATATATATATATGTATGACTTTCAATGAAATTTTTAACACCTAGCAACATGAAATATAAACTGCAGCATGAAATATGAATTTGTGAAAAACGTGATATCGAGTTCGAAATTAATCATTTACTGAATGTGACGTAATACAATATTATCGTTTATATATCGATTACATATAACGTTGTATGTAATCTAAATCGCGTATATCATGTATTTCTGTGCGTTGCATGAAGCACTGAGAATGCGCAAAGACTCAGAGATTGATATTCTTCTACATTTTAAACTCACATTTGATCGTTTAAGCTACTTATGAAACAAACCGCTCGTGCAAGCGCGGTTTGCGCGTTTGTCGAGTGACTTTATAGTCTAACACGCGCACTAATGATTCACCGCATTTCCGGCATTGAGAGCACCCGTTCGACGCCCGTAGCTAATTCGATTTCCGGGGCGAAAACGGAATTATACGAGCAAGATTTTGAAAAGCAAATTTGCTCCGGGCACGCTGGTATCAGGGTTAATGGACAGTCCGGCGGGTGTACCGGTCCGCGGCAAGTTTCACGAAAATTGGCGAGTGCAAACAGCTTACCGCTCCAGTAACACCCGTAGAGCTCGACCCGCATGCAAACCGTCCGCCTGTGATAGCTGTAGGGTAGAAAACGGATCTTGCTCGCCCACAGAGGCGGGTCCAGCTCGTGCTTGGATTCCAAATACGTGTTCGTGTTACCCTGTATTACCTGAAAGCACAGAAAGCGTCAGTTCAAGTACAGGACAATTTCTGTTTTCGGTCCGGCGCGGCGTTTGAGCTTTACCAGACTGGCCGACGCGAGTCTCATTAGCTCTCTTTCCACAGCGGTGTTACATTAACTTCGGACAGTCGGATATTTGAGCACGTGCGCCATTTCCCGTTCTACCGCTGCTTTTTGTGCCGCTACATCGGACGATGCCGATGTATGTACGGGTATATCTACGCGGATGCAAAACAGCGGACTTTTATGTGCGCCAACCGTCCGCGAGATAAGAATTTTTAATATACCGTACATTTTCGGGCTAATAGCTAGTGGCGTACGTCTTGTGCATACGTAAAAAGGATAAAAGTCTGCGTTGTCGATAAACTGTCGTGAATCTTACCATTAAATTTCGATGCATTAATGAACTTATGATGTTCTTTGCCGATCCACGTATACAACGTCTTCGCGTGTCGCAATCGGATAGTCTGGCAGGTCGGAAAAAGCGGAGATCGGGGGACGCGTTACTTTATACATCCCGTTTGGAACGTCGCGATTGTCTGGCAGTAGAGTCGATGACATTTATATCGTCTGGACAATGCCTGCGCTTCAGCAGCGCGAAATGCCGCTCTCCCCTCCCACCCCGGGACTTGGATACGTCCTGTCACAGAATGGACACCGCGTTCCACGGGATCAGACGGGGGCTAAGGACTAATTTCACCCTACATTCCACCGCATTAGGTCCGACAGAGACGCGCGGATAGAGAGAGAGAGGGAGATACGTGGAGAGACGGAGAGGCCAACACGGCCGGGCAAATCGAGAGAAGGGACGAAGGGTTCGCAATGGGCGCGAGCGGAAGGGCAACGGAGGGCGAGAGGGTTGAGTTAAACGTCCGCCGTCCGCATTCCCTGATCCCCGTCGAGGCAACGAACGTGTTGCCGTCGTTGACGACGTCTCTCTCTCCTCGAGCGTGCTGGGGCGACGGTGCAATATTGATTCCACGTTGTGGGTTTATGAATAAAATAAGCGGTTTATCCGACGGCGGTGTGTAGGGCGGTGTACGGTGTACAGAGGGCGCGGGGCGTGCAGGGCGAGTGGCACGGTCCCACGGGATCACGCGAAGTGGCGTTGCCCATGGTGAGTAGATAGCCAGGTACGCTTATGTACATGGGGTACATACATGTGGTGCGCATACACATACACGTATATGCCGGGTTAGATGGTACATATTATACAGGGTGTATCGGAAGATGTGCGTTTTCTCTCCTATAATTATAAACTCTCTCTCCGACGGACTCGGAAGCACGGTCTCTTCGGCGCGGATCTCATGGCGTGGTTAATTACTAAGTCATTGAACAATGAAAATTAACCCAAGTGCGAGTAGATAACAAAAGCTCGATTCGAAGGTGTAGTTTACAGAATCTTAATTCAGAGTTTGATGAGCGAAATATTTAACGGTAAAGGTTGAACCGTAAAGATGCAATCTAGTCATTCTTTTCGTAAAAGGAGCGCACAATTTCGAATTTGTCGAATAGTCTTCAACGAGGAAAAAATATACAATTCTCAATACAACTTCATATGCAAACGTATACACTAACCGCAGTAAAAAATCAAAGTTATCAGTGTCTATTGACTGTCTAATTATTAAGGGTTTTACATCATTACTGTCTAGAATTGTAATGGTTTTACATCCAAGTGATGATATAGCAAGCATTAACTAGTTACTAATTAAGAAAAGAAAATCATTATAATACAGTATTTATAATCTCGCATTCTGCTAGCCAAATATGAGATAACAAGTAAATAAAGCTTTAAATAATTTAATCTATAACTCATAACTAGTGCATAGGTAGAAATTAGATATATATCACATGAAACATTTTATTTTTTCTTTATTTAATAATAGCTAGCCAATAGCGACCTAATAACGATATGATATATAGGTAAATGTGATATCATGGTTAACTGCAAATAACAATCTAGTCACTGATTAAACATTTTAAAACATAACACGTATGGAAAATCTGGCAAATAATATTATCATCACTAGCTAGATATATTCAATATAGTTTAGATTATCTAGCTCCATTAGCATTTGTTTCAGTTTTACTAGACAAATTTCGACATGGGAAGAGAAAAATATAGTTACTCTTAGCCTCAATCATAATTTTATAATATTTCTAACAATAAATATGATTATCTTAACTATATGCATCATTATGTTAACCATAATTATCATTAGAAATATTATAAAATTGTGGTTGAGGCTAAAAGTAATTATATTTTTCTCTCAGTGTATATTCAAGTGAATGCTTTCTGTCTAAGTAGGCGTAAATGATATGTATATATATATATATATTAGTGTTTATAGCTAAATCTATGAACGTGTGGATGTACGACTTCATCCTGCGGCGATGGGCTCGCAACACAATTGCGCGACAAAACGGTTTACGGCAGGCAAGCAACGCATTCTGCGCACGTCTCATGGCCGAACATACGTTCCAGGCCTTCAGCCACCTTTTACCACTTTTCGCTGCACCCATGCGCTGACCTCTACTACTATACTGCCGTTGACATGCCTGCCACGCGGGACCCTGCGTCAAGATACCCTAACCGTGGTCCTTCGGGACGTCCTTATGGGTTTAGTACCGCTATATATCGCAGGAGCTAAGGCAGACCTGACCTATTTTCACTCTGTTCGCATATCGACTCGGACTTTATTTCCTATTTCGGCCCTACGCTTCTCGCAGTTGCTACCTTCGAATGACGTTTCTATGGCACTACAATTTTTGGAAAACACTGTTTGCCCCGCCTCGAATCGCTGGCGTATAACCAGCCCACCCGCTTACGGCGGAGTTCAATTACCGAGACGTAAAAGCGTTTCTTGGGTTTTCACTGGCAAACCTTTGCTTCCACCCTCCCGAGCCACGCTCCTTCCTCCAGAAACAGACACTTGGAAAGTACTCCCAAAGGCGCGCCCTTACCTCCTTACCAACGGATAGCTTACTGCACCCTGGGTGAAAAACTCTTCGTATCCGGGGGTCGATTCTTTCTCATTTTATGGCAACCAGGGACCTATTTCAGCTGCGCGTTATGTTGCTGCCGGTTTTCACAGCAGGGCAGCATCAAGATCTTGGTTGATAACTGTCTATATGTATATTTGCAGGATGGAATAAGTATCGAATGTGTCTATATTCTTGCAACAACTTGATACTAAGATTAATAATGACACTGTAGACAATTGACAATATAAAATGTAAAAAAATTAAATTAAAATTCGTACTTGTTGATACCGTTAATATTTTCG
The DNA here is from genome assembly GCA_011636635.1 of Tetramorium simillimum. NCBI lineage: Eukaryota > Metazoa > Arthropoda > Insecta > Hymenoptera > Formicidae > Tetramorium > Tetramorium simillimum. The sequence continues at coordinate 62,825 of VBVQ01000202.1, read as the reverse complement.
TTGCATGTAAATGCATGAGAAGCTAAACTGATTAATAAGAAATATGATGAAATAGTTCGGATATTATCAAAATATCTCATATGTTTGGCAATATCATCAATCATGAAATTAACAGGATTACAGCAAACTTAATTACAATAATATTAAATACATATATAATATCTGTCATTCTTGTTTTATAGAGTCCTATTAATTTGCATTAGATTGTTGATTCATGAGCGTAATTACCATTTTCACGAGCTATTAATCATCTAATCATCATATGTAAATCGTCGAATTAAATGCGCTTCGTTCTGGCGTCGTTACACAAATACACAATGATTCATGATATGTATATGAACGTCATGCATTATATTTATACATATTATTTAAAGAGTCATTCATGAGATGAGCACTTATTATTACTTTATATTATCTGAATTACTAGAAAAAAGGTTCGAAAATTTAGTATATAATAATTTGTACACCATAAGATACTGATAATATCTATGGATAATGTACATGTGCCTTTCCAACGCAATTTCCTTCTTTTATTTTCACCCTTCGTGCCTGCGTGTATCTTGTTACCTGCCCATGAAGGTCAAATGTTAAGTAATAGGTACTATCGACCTGTAATAGTCTTAGGGAATGTTTGAGACCTTGTACCACGAGAATATGCATATTTAATGTTACGTTGTATTGTCATGTCACAGAATCATAGACAGTAATTCACAAGTTTTGTATAGACTGGTATATATATATATATATATAAAATAGACTATATTTTTATTTTATTTAAAAAATATAATTGTATATACACTCCCGGCCAAAAGTTTGGATACATCGGTATATTTATATATATTTTATTTAATTCTTTATTTTAATCTTTATCAGGAACAATGGCTCAAAAAGAATTTTTTCTTAGTTATGAATCAGTAAACTCATTATATATATTAATATTTATAGAAAGTTTCGCAGCCTATAACAAAAAGATACACAAGAGTTCGTAAAAGTTGGCTATTTTCCTTGATAAGATATTGAGTCGCAAAGTTTAGATAATGCAAGGTTACTTTGATATTCTGTTATTCTTTTATTTTGTAATATATTCTTAAGAGATTCTGTGAGTTTTAATAAATAGTATACATTGATTTAATAATAAATACATATTGTGAACGATGTCAACATCATTCGCAACTCTGTTTTCAAGTATTTAATAAGTACTTAATCGTGTTCTGAAAAAACAAAATGGATAAACGTTAGGAAATTGAAAAACGAAATGCTACAATTACTTTACATAATCGTCATTCTTATCGATAAATAGTAAGAAAAATTACTACTGTATCCAAACATTTGGCCGGAAATGTGCGTGTAAAAAATATAATTATATAAGAAAAAGTAAGTATACAACTAAATTTTAAATATTTTTTATATTGTAAATTATTCTCAAGCAGAAAGTTGATAATCGTGTAATACATTGTGATAAAATACATCGGAATCGTTGGTACAAAATGTATGAGAGAACGAGCAGTTAAACGGAACGTAAGGCGCTTTTCTACGTCAGGATTAAGAAACGTCGACGGAACAGAAAATGAAAACAGCGAGCCATTTTGCAAACGAATGACAACCGGATGACGTGACCGAGCACGAGATGGGACATCTGTCGGCTCTTATACGTCTATCGCGTTGCACCGGCGTTGCAAAATTATGCAGCTGGCACTTTCTTGAGACAGAAACAAGTGCACGGCGATGGAAATGGGCGTGCACAATGTAAAAGAGTCAAGAAGATGCAGCAGCCCGATGGAACTTTATCGTGACGGCTTCTTCAAATCGTAATGGCTGCACGCGCAGTTTACGGCGGAAGTGTATCTCGTAAATATGCATCTCCGATGACGTCACGATCGAAGTGCATTTCAAGGATGCTAGGTGCGGTTATAAACTTTCTAAATTCAGATGCCATTTGAGAAGTGAGTCGCTTTTCGAGACTTTATCGCGATCGTGACGTAAAAGTTGGCCATTCCAATTTTTCCACATATCGGTAAATATAATTTTTAGAGCTGTATAAAAATGGCAAGAAAATAATTCCGCATGTTCAAAAAATAATTCAAAGGAGAGAGAGAGAGAGAGAGAGAGAGAGAGAGAGAGAGAGAGAGAGATTCGGTTTTACATCTATAACGAAAATATGCTATCCGACCGTTTTCATATTCCTAATAAGTATATTAAATATAAATAATACCTCTTTTCTATCTAACTTCGATAAATGTTATTTCAAGTTTCTCAATACTCTAATTATTTTTTGTACTCCTCCGCGCAACTTTTTACAGTCTATTTCGCGAATGCTCGCCCTGTGACGGTTCGATTACGGTTTCGGGCTCTTTAGATGGCATCGAAAGAGGCTGACGAAAAAATTTGGCGAGCCAAGCGAACCGTACTCTTCTTCCTCGTATGCGATTTTGAAGTGTTCATAACTTATGCCCATGTTCGTTTTTTGCCTGTCGAAACGCCGTATAAAACGAATTTATTGCGTCGGCGCATGCATGTCGTGGCGGTGGCTGCCTCCGCGAATATTTTCGTGCACTTCTCTTGAATGACGCTATCGGAATTTCGTTCGTCGATGGGCCGATATTTTTAGGACGTCCTACCTATTACCGATTATGGTTCTACTACTCCGCTTCCATCGAACTTTTATCCGCAAAAAATATTCGTCTCTTTTTTTTTCATAAAAAAAGCATGTGTTGCTTCGACGATGTATGACCCGATTCGGTTCTCTCAAATAAAGAGAAAATGTTTTCGTTCGGCGGGAGGAAAGACGTTCTCTCGCGTTTTCTTGGCATTACATTCTTCGTCATAAATTTCTTATCTTTTGCATCTTAAAAGTTTTATAGGAAATAATAAAAGAGATCTATAACATGTGAACCCCGCGAGAACTGCGAATAAGTCTCTTAAACGTTATCTATAATTTAATCATGATATTCTTATAAAAGATGTCTTATATCGGAACTTTATCCTTCGTCAAGAATGTAATAAAAATAAGAGGATATCCCGGAGAAAGACTGCCACTTTAACTGCGACTGCGATCTTCTCTACGCGCCGATCCTCCACCATATTCCTGTGGAAAATCCGCGCCTACCTTTATCTACTATTAAAATCTGCCGGCCTTGATGCGCAATAAAAGCGGAACGTTAATGCGCGCCGTTATCGCGACGCGCGAGTTATTACGCGATATCGCGTTCGCAGGACACATATCGTAGTCGCCGTTGATCAAGCGCGTAAGCGTATCTCGTTTCGACGACAGAGCTATCGCTCTCGTATCAACACCTGGCGCTCGGTTACCCTTGCCGCCTGCAATTATATATGCCGCGGAGTGTCACGATGCGGCGTGAATTATCCCGCGGACAAGAGCGCGTTTCGCTAATGTTCTCGTGCTTCCTGTGCGTGCGCCCATTCCGC
>VBVQ01000202.1:0-59389 GCA_011636635.1 Tetramorium simillimum | reverse complement strand
GACAGAGCTATCGCTCTCGTATCAACACCTGGCGCTCGGTTACCCTTGCCGCCTGCAATTATATATGCCGCGGAGTGCCGGGCGGGTGTCACGGTGCGGCGTGAATTATCCCGCGGACAAGAGCGCGTTTCGCTAATGTTCTCGTGCTTCCTGTGCGTGCGCCCATTCCGCGACCGGCGCCTCGTCGCGGCGGCCCGGCAATATCGCTCCTTTGTTTCCTTTAATTTTTTTCCCCGTCTTCCACGCCCCAGCCGGACTACCTGGAAACAGCGCGTGATTTACCGGGATCGAGCGCGGCGGGGCGGAAATCAACGCGAGCGTCGGTTGCGTGCCCGTCCGCCTCTGCACGCACGCATCCGTCTCCTCTCACGCACCCCACTTCGCGCTCGCGCACTTATCCCCCGACAATTATCGGATTTCCGCACGGAATTCCCCCGCACGACCTCGCGCCGCGCCGGGGAGGGAAAGCCCGAGCGAAGTCGGTTCGTCACCCGACAAGATAATGATAGATCAAGGGGGGGCTAAAACCCGCCACTTATACCCTACCGTCTACGAGCATCCCCGTGATCATCACTTTTGCGAAAGTCATTATTTCAAAGTCGTTCGTACTCTTTAATTATAGACGATTGGGCCTCGCTCGGGAGATGAATGTATCATGTAATCATAGAGCGTAAAAGTCATAATATACGGTTGTTACTGATTGTGAGGAGAATGTTTTGCTTTGTATTGATTACCCATCACGTTTGAATGAGCTCGGAGATTTTTAAATATTTAACTCTAAGAGTATATATATGTATATATATACACACGGCTCTTAGAGTTAAATATTTAAAAATCTCTGGGCTCATTCAAACGTGATGGATAATCAATACGAAGCAAAACATTCCTCTCAGTAACAAAGTCCTCAGTATATTATGACTTTTACGGTGGATATATATATCCAATTCGTTTGACTTTAACGGAATCGTTAAAAAGAGTAAAATTTTTTTTTATTCAGATCGGCATTTAAACTCTCAAGTCTTTAAGCTTTTACATATTGAAAAATTTTAAATATTTATGATTAATAAATTTTAATCGAGAATTTTGGCATTTGAGTATTACATCAAATTGAAACAAATTTTATGTACAATATTGCGGGAATCGATATTATCCGCTTCATCGATAGCCAACTAGAAAAGCGTTATTCGTGTCGCTGATAGTCGCGTTACTGCATGAACTTCCGTGATTAAGTGTCGTTTTAAAATGTAACGCATAGAACACTCCGCGTTAAAATCTGTGGAAAAAGAGGGTGACATGTCAGTTGCCGCAGGTCGTTGTACTCGGTCGAGGACCGTGATTAAGAGTCGTTTTAAAACTGATGGCATATACCGATATGTCGCTTCTTTGAATGTTAAATGGGGCTATTCTGATTAAGCATACTTTTTTACGAGCGTTGTTTCGAAGATTTTTATCATTTTACATGAGAGAGAAATTGCAAATCCAATACTTGTCGTTCGTCCCCATGCTCCCCCATAATATCCTATTTTTATATTTTCGTCACAAACACGAGAGTCATAATATACCCCGATATTTTGCAGTCATTTTAGTTTCGCGAATACACACTTTTTTACGTCCACGTCAAAGTGATTCGTCAATGTCACATTATTCACGAATGTGCTTTTAACTTGTGACACCTATTAAAAGTAGTACGTCTCTACTTAACTGTTTACGTCGCACTAAACAAGGTAACGAGCAAAAAGGTAAAAAAAAGAGTCGAAACTGGAGGCGCGAGACGCTCATTAAAAACTATGGAGATAGCGGAAAAAAAATAAGTAGGACAGTTTCGACGCGCACCGAGCACCCTTCGCGAGTTTATTTGTATTTTAAGTGTGGCGCGCGCGCGCGCGCGCACGCACACACACCTGCAAACATCATTGGCGAAAATCACCGGTAAACACGTTATTAAAATGTTTACCGACATGAATGAGCTGTTCGCCGATTATTTTCAAGCAGTTTTTCAACGGTCCGCAAGTCGTCCAATAATCGATAAGCCTGTTCGTGCTTTTTATTTTCGGCCGAAGATAGAAAACAAGATACAATAGTTGCGAACGTGAACATTTTTAACAATATAAGCTCGGTCAATTTGTGGATGTTCTTCCGGCGTATGTCCAACGACGCAACGTGTGGTCTGCAGGGAGTAGAAGATATCCATATGTTGTCTTCTTTGTGCAATGGACAGGATCTTCCGCTTTTATTCTTCCTCTGACATTGTCTTTGAGAAGATGAAGTCTGTATTTTATTGCGATCGGGAATAATTTTCTATATCATATCATATATTTTCGATTATATTTTCTTAGCGATAAATTGCGCAAGTGGGGAAGGGTTCCTCAATGCGTACCCGGTCTCCTACATCGTACCTCTTCAATATTTTATAATTTTATTTATAATATAAGCAATATTTATCAACCAAAATATGAAGTAAATGAGAAATAAGTATAGATGAAAAATTAACATGTTACATCTTATTTGTGTTTGCTATCAGCATTTTAAAAAATTAGGTACAGCTGATGTATTGATTACTTTATATAGCTGATAATAATGTAATTATGCCATGTTTCACTGAATTTTTATATTTCTCTGAAAGGTTTATTTTAAAATATCTTATATTCATAGTATATACATATTTACAATTATTGTAAGGATTACATTGATATTTTAATTGATAAAATCTATCTCATTTCCTAAATCGTACCACTACAATAATATATAAAATTAAAAATATATGAAAAAAATATTTGAAAATACATTAATTGCAAAAATAAATTCAAGCAAGTTTCATGTCGATGTCCTAACCTTTTCATTCTTTATTAATTTTTACTATTATTTACTAATTTTTAAATATTTCATTAATAAATTATAATAAAATAGATATTAGTTTACGATTCCATTTATTAATCTTATATTTTTAATTATTTTGATTCATAAATTTAATACTTTTTGAGGAGTGCGATTTAGAAGACATACAGGTACGATTTATATAGGCGATCGGTTTGTTAAATCGTACCTTTTGTAGCATGTTACAGAAGAACTTATAACACATTAATTTGTTATTAGTGAAAGTTTAACATGTATTAATAAGTGGCTTAAATATCAAGCTACAATTTCCAACGTTTATTTGCATTCTAAAAGGTATCAAATGCAAAATATAATCAAAAATAGTTTAAATGGTACACATTTGGCAACTCTTCCCTATCATATCTTTGTTCAAACAAACAATCGATGTTCAAAACTGAGCAGTTCGAAAAATATGAAAGGTACACAACATGTACATATTTCGAAGGTACCTTAATTATTTGCAATCAGAATCCACAAAAGTGTTTTTGAATAATATTTGCTAATGATGTTTGCAGTTTAACGAGTGGATACACGCTGATTAAAAGTACGCTGATGTCGCACATGAAACATGAAAATGTGTGCTAAACATGAAAAGTTGACACTAAAGGAGTAATTAATGCTTTCAAGAAAAAGTTTAGCGGCAGTATGCCCAGGATAATGTAAGTTTGGAAAATTAATTACGGATGTTGTCGGGAAATTAAGATAAGGCGTTATCTGGCATGAAAAAATTCTCGTATAAAATAAAGGAACGATAATTATTTCATTAAAAAAAACTATGTATTTTCAATAAATAATGTTTTTAAAGCACATATCTTGTCCTTAGTTGCCATAACGTGCTGTAACATCTTTTTTTTACCGTGTGAATTCATTTAAGTATTTTATATTCCACTAAGCTTTTGTTCGCGGATAAAATAATTGCGTTAATCGCGATATTTTAATGATACGCACGTTACGCTCAAAACCGGAACTACGGTGAGAAAAAAATGGTCGGTTCGAGAAAACTTGGTTACGCAGGACGTACCATTTCCTGCAGGCTGCGAAGTGCGCAAGCTGCGCTTGGGCGAATTTAACTGCGTCGGAGATTCCGAGAAAATCTATTTAATCTCCCGTCCGTCGATGGGGCACGGACGATGGGAGCACGTCGTGGCTCGTAGACTAATGAGAAGTGGGGTCGGTTTTTGACGTGGGGTATTTATTATTGAGACGAACGCGTTGGAGAACCGGTGGAGGGAATTGGAAGGAAGGTGTTTTCTCTTTCTTCGCGAAAACGCGGACGCGAGTGGGGGTGAACGACGGTGACGAGAGAGAAAGAGAAAGAGAGAGAGAGAGATAGGGGAAAAGAGCGAGAGAAAGGTCGCGCCTCAAGCTTTAATTACCTCTGGCGGCCTTTTGAAGCTGGAGTGCCTCCGTCTTTCGTCCCCTTGCGTGACAATTATTATTAGCATTACGTGGTACTATTCACGTCATTTTACGCAGGCACGCTATACGCGCTACGCGACGGCGTATGCACTTTGCACGCGCACAGACGCACACGTCAGAATACGTTAGCGCACCTCTCTTGTCCTCGAAACTGTTAAAGACCTCGTGGTTTCTTATCGTCTCGGCGCAGCGCGCGCGAGTCTTTGTAGAACGTTTTTTCTCTCTCTCTCTCTCTTTCTCTCGTCCGGATATCTCTGCAAAACCCTGGAAAAACTTCCCGCAGCGCATGACGCGGGAAAGGGAATATTTGCTGTCTCGGGTATATTTGCTGCGGAAGCAAAAATTTCGCTCCCTTCTACGAATGTCTGCCTAGTTAATCTCATTTCCTCGTACAATAATTAATCGGATTTCCCTCACAGCTACTTCATGTCTATCCTTAGAGAAAAGATATTCCCTTGATTTTCGTAGGAAAATTTGTAATATCCGTTTACTTTGTTATACGAAACGAACTTTAAGCAAATAGCAGGGGGAGAATGTTTCCAACGTTAAAGTTGCGTCAATGTGTAGTGTTAACAACATATTGTAACGGCTAGAGATGTGAGATTGGAGAATTTCTGATGTCGAATCGAATCGAATCAAATTTCATTTTCTTTTATGAATTCAAATCAAATTAAATCAACAAAACTTCATCCGAGTCGAAGCAAATCAAATTAAATCAAATTGTTAAAATATAATTTTTATTTAATAATATGATTATTATTAAATTGAATTTTAATATGTAGGTAATAAAAGAATATTTTGACATGGAAAAATAAAATAAATGTACCTATTAATATAATGACCATAATGCTATTAAATATAATTTTACTAAATTAACAATATATATGGTTCATGTTTGAACCACCTAGATTCGAAATTTTTGAATAGTTCAGACCTTAATTTTGATTTGTATTCGAATAATTCGCACATCTCTAGTAATGATAAATGACTTTCAAACAAAAATCTGTCAACATATAAAGATATTTAGATATGTATAAAGATATTGAAATCGGTTTAGTAACAATTATAATCAACCAATTAATTCTCCTGTTTTTTTTCCAATGTTGCGTTAAGTCCTAAATTAATTCTTAGTTGTTACTAGATTTTCTCCATAATAAGAAAAAATAAATTAAGGAATCCGATTATGTTTGGTGAATAATCATCGAAGGGGTTACACAGTGTTTGCATGAAATTACGCGGTCGAGCGTCGATGACGGTAGACAGCGTCTTCGGCATGTGCGACGAAGACGTGCAATCCTCTGGCGCATTAGCGCCGGTGCAAGCTGGCTATCAATATTAACAAGATAGTAATCGGATGCCAGATGTAGAGACACGTTCGATCGATAACGGATAACTGCTCTCGGGGGAGACAAATCGATGCGATATCGAAATGTTCCATCACTGTCGTTTTTCCGCTGATTGGTAATTCGCGTAATTTTACGCACGAGCAACTCCTCACGTACGTGCGCGTTGCAAAAGTATCGCCATGTTAATAATAAGGCCATGAATAGTGATGAACCGGGATATGTCACATACTCGAGGAACTATGTCTCGGCGCAGAATTTTAGATTCCCGTCACGTTAGCACCTGTCCAATTACATCGCCATTAATCATACGTTTAAGTTAATAATGTCTTCGACCGTTTTTCTCTCCCTGACATATTTTCGAAGTAATCGAATTAAGATGGAGTGTATATTAAATTGTTTGGCAGAAAGATTACTGAAAGATACATCGAGAGCACTTTTATTAATTGGAGTAAACAAATCAAATGGAACGAAAATTTATTTATATTCAACACTATTCAACACTACATTAATTCTTGCACATTAATTTAGATTCATTTTGAAGCAGCTTAGAATTAGATATAATTAAATACATTATATAACGCAGTAATTCTTAATCTTTTTTGCTCTATGCAGCTTTTTTACTAAATGTCATTCACTTTTTCCAAGATGTTTCCAAGATTACTGTCTAAAAGGTGAATTAAAACCGAAGTCCTTAAAAAATTCGTCCTTCTGAGACGAGAATAAGTTAAATTGAAATGATAAAAAATAAAAAAGTCAAAATCCGGTGAATTATATTGTCTCATATTTAGGATTCATTTTTAAAAATATAATTGACAAAGAATATTCGAGAATATCGATTTCGAGAATATAATCATCGATGTCAGAAACGTACTTTTAAGTTCGAAGTTTCTTTAGTTAGATTAAAATATCGTTACTCTTTATTTATTTATTATTAATTATAACTAAAGAGGACTCTGTCGAAACGAATTTCATTTCTTACTATTTTCTCGTTGTCTGAAAATAAATTATGATTTAACACCTCTATCGCACTCGTTTTACTCATTTTTTGGCCCATAACTTTTCCCATTTCACTTTGCAATCGCGAGCTTAGTTTTTAATAAAGGGAAACTTGGGCCATATGTAGAAAGATCAATATTCCAACAATTTGAGCCTGTCGATTCATAGTTCGTTCTCCTCCTCCCCGCCTCTGAAACTCTAAAATTCTTTCCAGGAATTCCTCCTCATTGAAAACTCTTGATATAGCGAATTTAAATCTAAAATTTGGGCGTACATGTATATCCTTTCTATTTCTGAGAGAGGAAAGGGGGCATGTGGCTCCGGTCAATCAGGTGCCTTTTTAATTAATTGACCGGTCAATAACCGAAGATAGGACGAGTATATAAGAATATATACAGCATCCAGTTGGAATGTATGCGGGATGAAAAGCGCTGCGATTTGAACTCAGTACCTTTCCGTCAATAGTCATGTTGCGTTAGCTCCAAGCCACGCGTTATCCCAATGTTATTATGTAAAAATCTTAGTTTTATAAAGATGACTAATACCAATAATAGCAATAAAAATTACTGTACTTCTACTTTTTAGTAAAAGTATTTTGGAATTGTCTTTTGCCGTTTATATTCTTCCACACGCGTAAAATATATCATTTGAGAAAAAAATAAAGCTTTTTTTGTATCTATTTTATACCAAAGTATTAATAAATTTATTGATACAAGTACAATACAAGTAAATTTCCTGAAAATTTTGCATATATAACATTTTTCATTGGTACTATTGATATTTTTATGTAGCTTTGCAAATTGAGAAGAATTTGATTTATTTTTCTAATATATGAATATTCTTTGTATATGAATTTGTCATCTTTTTTGTACAGTATAAACGAATGTTATAAAGTATAATAATAATAAGATTGCGTAATAAACAGTGGACGATAACAAAATTAAGGATGTATCGGAGGTACAATCTTAGATAAAAATGCATGAAATTTGAAATACTTGAATATCTATGCCTTACGCATAGTAAGTAAATCTAGATGTAATTAGGAACTCGAATTATAATTGGAGTCTTATTTTTACTCCTAGAAAAGTATTTTTCATATTTTCATATTACAAATGTTTTTTCCAACATTATTTGTGGTACACTGATAGTATATTTTTGTCAGTTTATAATTTATTTCTTTAAAACGATGCAATAAAGGCAATTGAAACTTGGTGGATAGTTTCATCTATTTGTTTATTAGATGTACAAAAAATTGAAAACATTGGTATCACTTCTTCAATATTTTTACCCTTCAAGACCATCTCTTTTCATAAGAATACATGTGAAATCAGTGAAAATTAAAATCGTTATTACTCAGTAACTGTTTAGTGGATTCATTTAAAGTTTTTTTGCAGCACATCAGAAAGGCTAAAAGAACAACTTCACAAATTTTTATCGACTTGATACTAGTTCGAAGATAGCTCCGATACATCCTTAATACGATGTATACCTAATTTTACATAAAACTCAGCCTGATCGTGATAATATTCTACACGTTGTGCAAACTGCTACATTTCAAACTCGTCGTTAATTGTGCGAAATTGAATAATCGCAACGTTTCGAGTCGTCATAATGTTGACCGGACGTATTTTCAGAGGGTCGCCCGCGAAGCAGAAAACCGAGCGCGTTAATCATTAAGTATTGAATAATCATGAAGTTAATCGTGCGACACGCGAGGTGTCTTCTCGCTTAGCGAAGGGGAACGGCGAAGTCGCGCGGTCCCTCGACGCATTAGCGCCGGCGCGAGTGGTCCATCAATATTAATAAGATCGTAACCGGACGAGAGAGAGGGAGCGGGGACGTATAGGAACGGCCGATCGAATGGCCAATTTGCCTAGTGGTTAGGCGAGCTTTTTCGTCTCGCCTTTCAGGACGTGTATCGTCTCTTCTTAGTAAAGCGAGACGGGGAGATCGTCGCCGCATTAATGAACGGGGGTACACGTCGCATCGCTACGGAATCGTGCCCGAGGGGACTAGGCCCCGGCGAACGAGGCTTAAAGTGTCGTAATAGCGACGGCGACGCGGTCCATAAACATTGCCCGACGACGGTAGACGACGTTGAGTTCGCCGGGAACGTGTCCCGTCGCCGTCGGCGATACTCGTGTGCGCGGCTCCCTCAAAGGTAAACGGTATCGGGCACATTTGATGTTTGCGGTCGCCGTCACGTGGACAGAATCTACTCCGAGTTATCTTGCCTGATCGTTTGCGGACGGATGTATGGAATGCCTTCTTTTAAAACATCATCCATACTTTGGATTTTCGTTTTTTTTTTCTCGGAGGCGGTCACTTTCTCAATAGGAGATGGGGCAGTTGCGGCTCGGAGAAGAGAAGAATTTTCATTATAAAGAATTAATCCTTAAGACTCATGAGATTCCACACTGAGAGAAAAGTACGCGGTATTTGCGACTATAATTGCATAGTAAAATAATTATAGTCAAAAATGTCATTTTTATAGTATATATTACTATTGGTAATAATAATCATATACTCATATGATGCCAATTGTGGTTACTATTACATTACTTTAAAGTATAACTTACTAAATTAAAATCTCGCTTTGATTAATAACATCCATATTGTAAGTCGCATGGACTAAATTGTGATTATGAAGACTTTTTTAAAATGTTAAACAATCATAATTTATATTGTTTGAATAACTAAAAGTGTGATTGAGTCCAAAAATAACTATAAATTTTAGTGATATTACAGTTGAACTATTTTTTCTCTCATTGCAGCGTCTTATTAAATATTGTTAATGTGCTTAAAAAATTCTGAAAAAGTTCATCTAAATATTATTTATTGAAATATTAATTAAAAGTCCAAAAAATGATACTCGTGAGAAATTTAGCCTGAATATATGACTTTTATTGTTTTTTAAAGAGCAATCGTATGGTGGTAGGTACAGCATATTTAGGGCTCGAAAGGTCCATTCGTTTTGAGAGTTAACTCGACGAAACGAATCGTTTACCCGTTGTATCAAAACGATTCGTCGGCCGCAGAGCGGTCGTGAAATTTGGAAATCCTTCTATTTATGAGAAATTCAATCTGGAAAATAATGTAAACGTGGTAGTGGCGTATCGATCGCAGCTGGTCGCTACGGATATGAACGGAATATACTGCCGCTAATGCATAGTACACGGTAATGCTGGTATCCTAACTTTACGGCGTCCATCACGAACTCGTTCCGCTCGCCGCAGCTGCTCCCGCTAATACTTCAACGTAGGCTTCGCCGTTAGTCGAGAGACTCGCAGCAGATTCGCTCACGAGCAGACGAGCGGAAGGCTCGAGGCATGCTGGTAGAGCCGGGGCCCGACAAAGTGGCGCACCGACGGTACGAAATTAGCTTACGGATTCGCGATAAGCGGCTTACGTTTCGAGCAAGGATAATCCCGTGCCCCGCAATCGATTCTTGATCGTCGAACACTTTGAACTCGCGCTCGTCCCGCGCGCGGGCATATACACGCGCCCGCTGCTTTAACTGCACTCAAACGGTGGGAGAGAGGGAGAGAGAGAGAAACGCGGCTGCGTTCTATCTACCTCCGGAATAACGATCTCAACAGCTTAGTCAGCGGAACGATGGCACGATTATTTTGGGTCAATGAGATCGGAGTCTATTTCGATCGTTTCGTTGCAATCGCGGGCAGCTGCGGGCATCAACTGGCGCCGCGGCAAATGCGCGAATCGGCGTCGGCATCACATAAATCACGATAGCGGCCAATGTTTTTGCCGAAGTGGCCTTGCGTGCATCGATCCGACGGTCTGTCAGTTCCGCGGTGGTTTTTTCGTACCGCGTTATGCCACCTTGATATTCGATATAAAAATACGAGAAGTTGAAAAAAACGTTTGCACCGATTGAAGGGAGTTTCCATTTGTTTTATAATTATCGCCTCTATATATCGCAAAGTAGTTATAATGCGCAGAAGATGTACACAATTAACTCGTTATTTTAAAAAATAAAATTAAAAAATTGTAATATCTGTACGTGAATATGAAGCATACACTATATGTATATACGGTGACCATATTTCTCTTTGAGAAAAATAAAGGACACTGCCACCTACCCTTCTTCCACAAACAAGTGCAATGTAAATTTATTGTTATCATTAATATTTTTTCCCTGGATATATATTTCTATAAAAAGAAGTAAAATCTTGTAAACTAAAACAGTTATATATAAAAAAGAAACACATCTTTATTTAAACATTACAAAAATATATAATGATAAAGACTGAAATAAAGCACAAAAGTGAGTTTTCAAGAAAAAAATAAATCTAAAGGACACAGACCTAAAATAAAAGACTGTCCTCTGTAATATAGGACGGATGGTCACCGTAATTATACAGCAAAAGAACAGTTAGTCTGATTTTTCTATTTATATTTCCCTCTTTTACATAGTTTACGACTTGAGTTTACAATAATTTATGATACCGATTGGACTATTAGGGTAATAGATAGGTAATGGAGAGTCCAATCAGTCCGATTTAGAAACTTGGTCGGAAAACGTCGAACAACTTCGCGGCGGCGTTCTCTATACCAGTATCCGTAATCTAGCGCCGCGATAGAGAATCTTTAATTAAGTTAAGGCGCTCACCTCCTCTCCTTTGATGTCTCTGTACCGAACCCATTTGCCCAGTCGCGGCCTCCAGTACTCCAGCAGATAGTACTCTGCGAATTCAACACCCACGCCGTTTCCGAAACGGCCCTGGGTAGCGGTGGCCGTGATCAAGTGGATAGTATGAAGGTCGATCTCCAGCCATTCTCGAGCTTCCTTGGTGATTTGGTTCTTAGGGCACCAGGCGCCACCGAGGTTCTCTGTTTTCAATCTATAATCATCAACAATCGAGTAGCAAATTAACTTTTGCATTTGGTTACATGGTACCTTTAAAAGAAACGTTCATATATTTAATCCTTTCGTGCCTGAGTTTTTTCTATGAATAGTTTGCTCGGAGCTTGCATATTACTAGAGGTTTTGGAGGTTGTTGATGACAAAAATTCAGTTTGAATTTCAAAATTCGAAATGGTGGATTCCGAAATGTAAAATTTGTTCGCATTTGAACGAAAATCATTTACTAGAGGTTTCTGGGGTTGCGAATAATGAATCTGCAGTCTAACTGTTAAAATTCAAAATTTGTCCCGCCATTTTGAAATAAGGTTTCATTTTTATAATTTGGTCCTTATGTGAATATTCAAAAGATCCTAGAAAGAGCTCGATATCTTAATTTTTATAAAAGTTATACATATTTTTAATTTGTACCTCATTTTACCAACATTTGAGGAGACATATAGACAAAAGGACAAAACTTACAAAAGTGATTTTTTCCTGAAAAGCCCTATTCTTTATCTTTAAAATGAGCCTAAAAATATGTCGTTATCTTTACTTTTGTAGAAGATGTGAATTTTTTAAGTGCTGGGACATACACGTCCTACCAGACACGAAAGGGTTAAACATAATAAATTTTTATTTCATAAATTTCATATGGAAATATTGTCTGCTATTTTATGTATTTTCGTAAAAATTCGAAAGTAAAAGATCGCGAAGAATTTGATAAAACCATTAAATAACCGAAATTTAAAAAATGCATAATTACTAAGGAATTCTCAACAAATTGAATTTCAAGCAGTCGTCAGCTCGTCGGCCTCGTCCGCTCGTAAAAGTAACAATCTAATTAGATGTGAAAGTATCGAGTTAGTTCGTCGCCAGGACTGTTCATCTCGCGTTATCAGAAGATCAACTGACGCGACCATCGAAGTCCTCACTCCGAATTCCGATATTATCGCGTTTACGTGCGCGAGAAATCGGAGGTTTTCGTGCTCTCTCTCCCCCGAATGTTATTTCGCTGACGCCATACGGCCTGCGCGCGCAATGCGAATCCGAATTGCATTTTAATGAAGCTCGGAAGATCAAAATTAGTGTAAAAAAGCGTACCTCGAATTCTTTGTTTTGGAAAAAACAAACGCGCAGTAACGCGCAAAAATGTTACTATATATATACAGAAAAATATGTACTACGAGTAAATATATTTGTTCCAAGTATCTGATAAGTTTATATATCCGTAAATCTATCCTAAAGTCATTATAAGCATTACATTTACTTAAAACATATTCTAGACTTGTCACAAGTAAACACTGTTAAACTCGTAATGTCAAATTATACTCAATTTGAGTCATTTTTAACTATTTTATTTGACTAAGAGGAAGGTAAAATTTTGACTAACATGGAAGTTAAATTAGATAAATTAACAACATATTGAATAAGGCTCACTCAATTATATTCGCTAATTTTATCTTATTGTTTTAGTCAAATTAACCGAATATTGAGTAAAAGCAGTGGCAACCCATAGGAGTTTACAGTGCATCTTACACTATTATTAAGAAAATATTCTTTACCGAAGAAAACCATTAATTAAACAAAATAAAATAAGTAATTGCTTTTCTCGTCTATAGAATGAATATTTTTCTGTGTGTATTATATTCGTATGTTCGTTGTTGTTATATGGCTCAAGTTAAAATAGATGTAATTTATCTCCGTGGGCTAAGAGAACGCCGAGAGAAATTATGAATAATCACGGATGTATAGGGCAGGAACCGAGCTTTTCGACTCGCCATTCCCGAGATCGTCGAAAATCCGGAAGCTTATCGAGATTTCCAGAGCCCGGTTCGATAACCGACGAATTTACATAGGCGGGAAATCGGAGATATTCGGAGTGACCACGTATCATCCCGTGCAGGTGATACGGGTCGGACGGGAATACGGCGGTCCATTTATACGTTCAAGCTGTGCGCGCCTCGTGCTTCGGTTTTAATCTTCGAGGGGTCGAAAGCAAGGCAAGGAGAGAGAGGGAGAGGGAGAGAGAGTTCCGCGCCGGGGCCGACATGAATAAAACATGAAGCGCGAAGCGCCTTCCCTAATTGCGTGGACCGTTTAAATGCTCGACTAAGAGTGGCGCTCCTTTTCGGCGTTACTATACGTCGAGGCTAGGTATATATACGGGGCCGGGTGTATTCTTCTCAAATTGCAGATTAGGAATCGCCGCGCGAAACGTTCTCGCGGACTCAGCGCAGACTTACGCTCTCGGCGTACCGATATCACTGGCGCGAGAACAAGAGATCGGCGGGGCGACAATTCGCGCCGACGACTGGTCGGTTGCGCGAGACATTTACCGCGATAAAATAAGACACCACTTTATAACCGATTGACGCAATGAGTTGCATTATTACGGCGCGGCATGATTATAATAATCCCGCTCGATAACGAGGGACATAAATAGAGCTATTTACGACGAGTACGCGTCATCGAGGAATCGCGGCCGAGGTGCTAATAATCATGCCTCACGTTCGTCATTAACCGAGTATGATAACATGGCTGCGTTCTGCGCGTCGGGGCGGCCGATCGCGGTTATAATAGCTGCTTTCGCGAGATTTACAACCTGCGTGGTGGAGGCGCCTCTTTATCGTTAACAACCGGCTCGTTCGGGATGATTAGCCGTAGGTAGAGTAGCAAGGACAAGACGCGCGTTTCACGATCCAGCGCAATTAGAAAATAAGAACAGACTGGCTGTATTTCAATCGATAGATTTTTTTTTCATTTGTGACTAACTGAATAATTCTTTATTTGCCAGCAAATCACGAAATTTTATAAATTTTTGGCAGGAATCAATTCTGAGTGGTATTATCACGATCACAATAGATATTGATTATTTCGAGAGCTACATATATGTATATTGTGAGATGTTTGTAATCGATATTCGATGTAAACGAATAAAGAATTTCTTTTCATTTGCCGGAACTTTTTTTTTGTGAATTTGTAACAAATGCCGATCGATGCTATTTATTTAAAACATTGCCGCAGAGTTTTAATTTCCGCACTCGTGGAATATTGATGGTAAGGATCCGATCGGAATGAAATCGGACAACGCGATTTCAACAAAAACGAACAATGAATTAAAACAAATATGTTCAATCATGTTGAATGTAATACAGTTTCTCTTACTCGATAAAAATACGTATTATGAGGAAAAATAAGCAATGAGTCTATGGCAAAAATATTTAAATTGTAAACAATTACAAGCTGTTATTTTATATAGGTATTTAAAGAACCGAGTAATTTCCTCGCGAGATCCCGGGATCTGAAATAAATACAGATCACGAAAAAATACATTTCAAGGATTTAGCTGAAAATAAATACTTGGAGCGCTTGGAGTATTATTTTTTAATAGAAATCCTATCTAAATTACAAAATTCCGCTATCTAAATTAAATGTAAATGCATGCAAACGCAAATTTATTTCTGCAAAGACAATATCCCGCTCCGTTGTCTCTTCTGCATCGTCAAAAATTCGCGACGGCGCGCAAAACCGGCTCGCGGATTCTATTTATAATGACTTTCCGTGAATGTCGCGGACGGGGGCGAGGCGGGATCGAGGTGTGTGGTCCTCGCGCCGTACTCCAAAAAGACGATCCGGTATAATCGTTTTCTCGACGGCGGAACACGAGCCCGAACCACCGAAAACTCCGTGTCGTCCGCTCCGCACGACTGACACGGACGGATGGCATTAAATCGAGCGAGGCGAGAGCGGAGGACGGCGTGGCGAACTTAAATTTTCCATCGCGTCAACCCGCCCGGCCCGATTCTGCATTCGCCGGGTATTAACGGGCACGTGACAGCGGGACTGCTCGCTATCTGCGCGCGTTAACGCGCTCGCATTATGCAAACCATCGATCGGGAAGATTGACGGACATCTCACCGCCACGCCGCCGGCGAGTGGCGGAGCACCGGCCGATCGATGGGAAAAGATTCGCGCGCGATTTCGTTTCGACAAAAGCCACCGTCCCGTCAGCCGCGCGGTCAGAATTTAATTTCGCAGCGAGGAAAAAAGTCGTCGTTATTACCGTTTCGACGATGACGTTGTCGGTCACGGGAAAATTGAATCTGTCACGCGGCGGAATTTTTATTGTGCGTTATCGCGGAATTGAATGATCGTCGCGGAGGAGAGAAGTTATTTTTCAATCTTATTCAACGATCTCGAATCGACGCTACTGGCATAAGAGGAATCCCCCCGCACGTTGTACACTAGTTAATTAGATTAAAATATACTTTTAATTATATAGCGCGTGCCGCGCGGGACCAGTTTTATCTGCAATTAAATATTTAAATTGGACAAGAATATCAGTTCGATGATTGGACGAATTTATCGAACGAAATTATTCTCGAGATGCTGTATGCCGCTTTGCATTCATCCCTTAATTATATTTTTCCGATTTCCATTCGTTAAGTCTAAAAATTCCGCTTTTATAAAGCGGATTCCGATACCGCGAATTAAATAAGTTACGACGAAGTTCTCAAAGTGGTTCGTCGTAAACGAATAAATAGCAGGCCCCGAGATAAAACGGACAATCTCCTTTATTAACATGAAATACATATTTACACTTTCGAGCCGAATGTGACAATGAGATATATGACAATTAGAGTATCTTCGCAGGTGTAAGATGAGCGTGCCACGCCTCTCGCGCAATAAATGTTATCGCGACAAATTACAGCCGGGGGAAAGTACCTCCTTAAAGAATCTGTTTCTCCGCGGCGAAATCGGGGAAAGATGGTCTCGGCCACTTGCTAATCGAATCTTTACTGGCACTCGCTGTCTGCTATCTCTACGGCCTACGAGATGCGCTCGTAACGCAAATATCGCAGAACTAAATCGAAGTCCCTAAGACCGGGACTATTTAAATCGCGCGCGATTATTTCCTCCTCGAAAAGGAAAACATCCCGGCTAATTTTGCACCGAACTCGGGACGTTGTGAAATTTGCTCGCTTTTAGAATGCCAACTTAAGCGGACTTTTAAAGGAATAGATATTTATTTTTATAACGGGAATATTAAATCACAATTTATCATATTTATCTCGTAATATTATATTGAACTGTTTTTAATTAAAAATGCTGTCGAGCGCGCTGTTATGCGCTGGAAGTGGAAGTAAATATCAGAAATTATATTACTGATTCGCCGTTTGCGAAATACCAGACAGATCAGAGGCTATTTTCGGAGAGCTCTTTGCCGGTGACGCTCGAGGCGTTTCTGTTCCAATCATTCTCCGATGTCTCGACTCAATGCAGAGATGGAGCGAGATCGAAGATGAGGTCCACTTTGGCGTCGTTTGACGCGTAAGCGTAATCGGCCGCGACTATACGACCGGTGTGTCTGTCTCTTTTAACCGCCGTCTTATCTGCGCTTTTCTAAATTATAGTGTATCAAGTAATGGCACTAAGTAAGAGCTATTACGCACGCGTAAAAATTCGCTAACTCGACTCGCCAGCGCGCTCTTTCCGAAGTAAATATCTTGTATCGTGCAGTTTCCTGGCGTTCCTCTATTTAGGAAAATGGTATCGTATCATGTTTCCAGCCGTTCGAACGCGGCAGTATCGCGCGTGTGCGCGTCCAGGTACGTGTGCGGAAATAATCATTGCTTATCGCTTCAAAGCTATGGCAACATTAACGACGTACATTTACAACGTCACGTAAACAATAACAACTAAATATTTCGCTCTCTCACGTTGAAAATAAACTCGCGGGCTTAATAGTATGCATCGACGTAATTAGCACGTAATCACAGTTTCGCCCGGCAGATAAATTGAAACGCGCGCTATTTTCGTTTCGAACGAAATTACGCGGCGAAAATCGTCTCGTGATTTCTCAACCCTCCCCCCGTCCAATTTCTCCGAGCGGTATCTCGCCTGCTCTATGCTCCTACTGGCGTCTTAATTGCACCCATTCTAGAAATGCCGTTCAACGGAAACACGAAGAAAAGGAACGGCGGAAACGTGCGAAAGAACTTGCAGCTGCACGATTCCTGAAAGGGGCATGCGATACGAAATACAGCGCGTCCGCGCCTTTTCACGCCGATTGTACGTCAAAAATTTTTCACTCGATAATTGGAAAAAAAATGCGCTCCATTAGCTCGCGCGATACGCATCGGCGAAAAACTGTTTATTCTTTTATTTGCGGATGATTTATCGCGGCTCTGCTCCGGCGCTCTCTAACTCGGGGATTTTCGATTCTAAATTGAAAATCGACGGAATCATTTTTGTAACAAAATTTTGTTACGTTTCGAGAAAAAGCGAGTCTCTCTCTCTTCCCCCGCACGCGGCTCTCTTACATTCCAGTGACTGACAAAGGAACTTTTTTAGCTGCGCCATAAAATGGCCGTCGGAGAATATCGCGTGTAGTAAATCCCATCTCCTCTCCAATACATTTCCGTATCAGAAATCAATGTCAATCTTTATACAATGTTCAGACTATGAGCCATTTATGTATTTTATATTCCCGGTGTGTTTTCATTCCGGATGATTTTTCCCGTGTAACCAACGCATCCCCAGGCGCGTTGTTTTAATTCGCGACGTTTCCAGTATAACGAGAATCCGGGAAAGCGCGCGGAAACCTAGCTTCACGTTATTTTTTCCCTCTCCCCCCCCCACCCCTCCGTTCGCCTTTTTCTTTTTTTTCGAAACCCTCGCACCCTCGACGCCCGCGGTGAGCGAGAAAGAAAAATACGCCGTGACCGCGGTAATTCGTATCAGGGGCAAAACGTTCGTCGGCCTATCATTTCGCGGAATTTCGAAGAAGATGGCGGGGCAATTCCTTTCTTTTCTTCTTTTCTTTTCTTTCTGGTATATTTTTTCACCGAGCGCTCGCGGCACAAAGGCGAAGTACACCGCGGTTGTAAGCGTTTGCAGCACCTCGCACGCCCGCGGCCGGCCTGTATTAAATTAGACGGTGACGTGCGCGCGGCCGGAGGAGGATCCTGGGCGCGCGCGATGCTGCGGGGGGGCACAGCGGAGCTCATCAAGACTCGGAGGCCCATTCAGCCGGTCATTGTCTGCGGTAATGGAATGTATTAATATCGGAGAGCCCGCGGGGCCGTCGACCAACGCTCCGTGTATACTCCGGCCTGGTGTGCCGCGCGCACCCGTTCGGTTCTACAACCCGCGGTCTGCCGGGCTGGGGGATACGTCCCGTGGGATGGAATACTCGTATAAACCGCCGCTGCACTGCAAACCGCCAGCGAATACCGGGCCCCACGCATTAATATCTAAACGCGAGAGCGAGAGGCAGAGAGACCGCCGTCAACGAGAAGCGAAGAGAGAGGGAGAGAGAAATAGAGAGAAAGGTAGAGAGCGAGGTCGAGAGGGTGAGGAGGTAGTTGGCGCACGTACTCTGCCAGTTGCATCTCGTATTCATGCGTTGCACCAGCGGCTACCAGAGGCGTTACACGGCCAACCCTTTTACCACTGGCCAGGTGTAATATTCTTTTTAGTTCAGGTATGATACGTCAAAGGTCCTTTTGTGATAATTGCATTAGAGAACGGGTACCTCCTGCGAGGCATGTCCGCTGAAGGCGCTCTGTTTTGCGCCGTGGTCATTTTGCAAATGTTTGCGAGGTAGGGAAAGGGGGTACGAATACGGCGAAACAGTACTGGGCAAAATGTACAGGGTAATGCAGGTGGAAATTAATTTCCAGCGAAATTAATTCTACCATCCGTGCTTCATCGTTTATTAACTATAAGCAAAAAGTTGCTTGTTATTAAATTCGTTGTAACTCGCGATTAAACTGATCGTATAACATTAACTCGTCGGGGATATGTGTAACGGAGGTTTTTAAGTTTTCGGCGGCCGGCCGCGGTAACGTTGTCGTTGTCGTAAATAATTACGAGCGCAAACAGCACGGCCAAGGGACGTATCGAATAATGACGTAGAAATTATTAACGCGGAACAGAACGCACGGACGGCAGTATGTAAATCCCCGATCGGTCGTAAATTCATGTTGAATAATTTTCGTCAGCCGCAATTAAAAATAAATTCGTTTTTAAACCGAGGAATAAACCGGCGCTCGGGGAGAACGATCAATTTAACAGCTCTATAAATATTCATTTCGCGCGAGAGCAAGTGCCAAACGAGAAGCGATAGCTATCGGAAAGGATACGCGGATTACTTAATTATACGTTGTTGCGCCGTTGGATTTATTCTCGCGGGGATAGGCGTTAATTTATAATTAGACCTCATAAGCTTTCTCGCGCGCCCACCCGTTGCCAGTGCCGCTCAATTTTTTTCGTTTCGCGCGACGATAAGAGATCGCCGACTAATCTCCGTTAGCCGGTCTCGGGCCGCATAAACGGGGTTAAAGCTACGCCCGTTAGATTAGAAATAATTACGTACGCGAGCGTTTGCTCTCTTTGTCCGTCCGTGTAATAACGCGTGTCTTTCGCTATAGACTTACAAACCTGATATTCCGGATTTTACGTATTAACGAGCAGCCGGGTGTACCCGGTGAGCCTTCAGCATTCACGAGTGCGCGCGCTCGCGCGCGCAAAACGGAGGCGTCACAATTAACACGAGGCGATATATTTACCTCGTTAACATAGAGCCTCTGTTTTTCTTTTAGAAAGTCCCTAAAAGTAGAGCGCGCCGCACCGACTCGTTACTTGGCGGTGATAAAAACGACGCGACGAAAACGACTTTCTATCGTCTTTATGAATATTCCGCTCGGAGCCGCGGAGCTTTTGCGCGACCGGCCGAACTTTTAGCGAAAAGACAGCGGCAGGGATTGAATTTTTGCAAGCCGCGCTCACGCGGATATCGGGCGGCGGTCGAACGTAACAGAAGGCGCCGGTAGATACGAAATGATCGATGGCGGTCCGGCGGACACTCCGAATGAAAAACTGTCGCTTACCGTGCCAGGTGGGGCCCGACGTTTCCGGTGTCGAAGCTGGAACTGGCGTTGATATCCGTGTCCGGGATCGCCCCGGACTCCATGCCGAGCGGCGCGATGCATTGGGCTGCAACAAACGAAACGTGGCGTCGCCGAGGTTAAAGCGAGCTCTGAATTTATATGCGCCTCTCCTACACACAGGGCACACATCGGCGCGCGGATCACGGCCGGATCATAAACGGCTAAATAACCAGCTAACCGAGATGGATCCGCGCGATAGCGCTCTCGGTTTACGCTCTCGGTGCGGCGGCTGCCTGTCGTGCGTGTGGAAGTTACGGTTCCGAGGGCGGGCGAGCGAGTACCTGCGAGCGCGGAAGGGTGGGAAGGGGAGTCGCCTCAACGTTTCTGTATCTCCTGAACCGATCTAATTGTTTCATAGACGAGCTCAGCTGCCTCGTGAGGACTGCTGCCGTCCGCGCTCGTTCCACGCCGGGAATCTTTTCGCGTGCGCGAGATAGTTTGTGCGGAATATTTATTGCGCCGTTGTGTGTAACGTCGATCGCGTATTGCCTCCTCGGGAACGGCGGCGGGAAATGACGTTGGCAGGGGAAAGCTGAGAAACGGAGCGCAAATCGCGACAGTATTATTATGTCTACTGTATGAGTATGTCACTCATTTGCTACAACAAATAACATAACAGAAATTGTCATTTTGAAGTTTTGCGAAAGAATGAGAATTTTTAATGCACTTAACGGAGAGCTAATAGATAGCTAATAGATATTTTTATTTCTGTAGAATTATTTATTACATCAAAATTATATTTACAATAATATTACAAAATAATTTAACGATTCAAAACATTCAAACTCATTTTCTGGAAAACTTAAGGGCCCTCTCTAGTGTCAAATTTTTTTTCAAAATGTCATAAATTTTATAATTTTCAATATTTTTTTATAATTCTAGTTCCGACGCGATAGCCACACTCATATAGATTAAGAACCTTTTTGATGTTTCCGATAACTACAACATCTGATATGTCAGCCGTGGAGACCCTTTTTTGGAGGTGTTACGATAGAATCGTTGCCACAACCAAACTATTTGATATTCGGACATTAAAAAAATTTTTTTAATACCCTACAAATATAGTACAATACATATAAAAAAGTTTTAGATTAATTGGTATTGTAGTTGCCATGTAAAAAATTCCCAAAAATCACTTTATTTTCAGCCTTCTCACCCTAGGGAGGCCCCTTAATTTTTTTCAGTTACGTCGTCGTTGCAATAAATGAGCGATGTGTGCGATTTTTACACCCACGGTCGCAATAAATTCGTGACGTTCTCTGGCGTGGCCGTCATTCGACTTTACAGGCTCTCGTTGTCGTGACCGCACGCTAATGAGGATCATAAACCGCTTTATCTTTCGGAGATTTAATATCTGAAAAGATCCCTCTGCCGATCGGTCAGCCCCCGCGTGTCCGTCCCCACGGGCACCAATGACAGGGTTAAGGGCCATCGAAGTAACGATACCGTCTATTTTGCATACATTATACTCCGGCCTCTCGGGCGCGCGCATTTTCGAGAGGCGTTACCGCGGCCGGTCCGCTTGTGCAATAAAGTTCGAACAAAGTATGATGCATGCACGCACTCCGTGCCCGTCCGACGTCACGGCGGTATCATTAGGGACGACGGTAAGGACCCCGCGACATTTCGCGTTTCTCGTTTTTAAAGGCGCCGTTAAACCGCCCACGCGGCCATCGGCCGTTTGTCTCGGGACAACGCGGGACAGAGTCGCGATTATCCGGCCGCGAGCCGTATCGGCCGTTCACTCCGTGCCAGCGGACCGGATGCTCCGTCGCGTATTACAAAGTCAAAGCTGGCGAATTCACAGGCGCGTGTGCACGTACGATACACGCCCGGGTCCTTGTAATTCGGACAAAGGCGCGCGCATATCGTGGCGTAACTAATCCGGATACGACAACTCGTACGTCCGCCCCGCTCGTGGCGCAAGCGGGGTGCCCCGGTGCAGTGCATGATGCAGCGGCCGGCGTCGATTACGGTTTACACGTTCAAGTAATGATACCCATTACGCGATACGGAAATTGCTAAAATTTGAAGTAGCCCGAGCGGGGGCCGGTACACGTATATAGCCGGCAACGATAATGCCTAATGCCCGGATATCGAGTGCGGAGGCAGCGCGCGAGGTCGCTGGGCCGCCGGGGAGGGTCGCCGGGGCCGAGGGGAGGATGCGGCCTCGTCCCGGGGAGTGTAACGGAAGGAATCCGCGCTAAGCCAACGAACAGAACGGCCATGTAGGTGGCCATTAATACCGGCGAAAGTTTGCAGTGTTCTTCCGACGATACCACCCCGCCGCCGCCGCCGCCGCCTCGTAATTCCGCGCCCGGCCCGACGTCGGCCGTTGTGAAATGTGTATTTTGGTCTTACGTTTTAATCCAACGTATTTTATTGCCGAAATAGAATCTGTGTAAAGCGCGGGGAGGGATTCACCCACGCGGCTTACAGATATAATGCTCGCAATTTGCGCGACACGCAATTACTATGATATAGGGTAAACCGGGGTATGACGGCCATACCAGAAAAGACGGCCACAGGCTGCAATTTTTCTAATAATTGCTAAATAGCGCATTTTTAAAATCATTTTTAAAGAAGATCGATATTTACAATAGTTTATGCACGTACACTATTCGAAATAGTGATATTGTGAATATTATATCATGTTTTTACTTTTGACTGTACCTGCAAAGTTTTTCATGTGTCCACTAAAACTGTTATAATATGAAATAAATTGCAATTAAGCTGTCGTAAACAACGATAGACACATAACAAAAGTATGTAAATTGTAATGTGAACTACAATTTTTGTTTTCGTTTTCAATATTTTTTTATAAATACTATGGCCTTTTTTTCCTCATACTTTGGGTAAGATAGTCTTTTTACTTTTTCAAGGTAAATTTTTAAAAAGATGAATGAAAATAGAAATATATGTTTTATTTTGTTTTCTTTATTTCTTCCAAAAGTAGTTTTTATTTCTAATAATATATAATTGTGATATATCATGCGATATATGATTATAAATTGATTATAATTTGACACTATGAATTTAACAGTGTATAACCATTCTTTCCCGTAAAGTCAGAAAAGATGGCCAATACTTATGTTGTAATATTTTAATAATATAAAATTTGTATTAATTATTTTCCCTTTAATTTCGATGATATTACGTACTTCAAGTTTCACTTAAGTCTTAAATAATATGCCAAATCCTATTAAAATACAATAAAAGTAACAGTATGCTTTTTGCATTTTAACAAACTATGTCCATCATACCCGGGTTTACCCTATAATCGATCGCCCGAGTTTATAACTAGAATAACTTAAGCGGGCTTTGTCATCTGTAACCTGCGGGGAGAGATGATCGGAAGTGATATCGGAGGAGTACGATCCATCGGGGGGTACGATGCGTTGCTAATGCGCGCCGCGATTTCGATCGTAATCGGCGGATGGAAAATTGCGCGCCTACAAACGGTGCGGCGGCGAGCCGTCGCCGAACCGTCGGAGAGCCGGCGAAATGGCCGATCGGATTAATCGCCGTTATTACTAACGGAGCTCCTCTCGTCATATCGCGATTCCGGTGCTCTAATATATGTATGTCCGACTTCCTCGGACCGTGCGCGCCGGGGCCGATTAGAATCGAGCACGGCAAGGAGAGTCGAGTCGAGTCGAGTCGAGTCGACAAAGGGAGGAAACGGCGATCGGCGCTCGTGCGGACTGCTCGCTGTTATTAATGAAGGCTCTCCCGATATGTCCGCCGCTAATGTATGCCCTCGGATGCCGCGGAGTGCGCCGCGGTGCATCGATAGCGGGGAGAGAGTCCCGCGTCTCGCGGCCCGAGCGAGGAGCATGTCCGAGATGGTCGCGGCTCGCTCGGTATTATTATTAATGAAGGTCAGGACGATACATCGCGATCCCGTCACTAATGTATGTCCACGAATTCAGCGGGGGCAGCCGCGATTCGAATCAATGGTAGGAAAGTCGTGCCAACAAAGGGAGGGAATACCGATCGGGATCTTCGGCTGGCCAACATGGCGAGCGAATACGCTATTATTATTAATGAAGGTCCAGCCGCGATATATATCGCGCGTATCGCGCACCCTCGGCCGGAATTCTCACGACCGCCCGTCCTCGATAAAGTTCGACCGGGCAGAATCCGTTTCCTTTGTCGGCGCGCGTTCGGGCCTAACGAGCCACCGTGAGATATCGCACTCGTAAATCGATCGTGGAAGAAGGGTGAATAAACGCGACACCCCTCGTGAGTTTTTCGAGATGCGAGAGGCGCCGATCTCCCTCCCTTCCCTCCGTTAATCCTCGAGACGCCTGACGGCGCGCGAAACGCCTCGCGCTGATTCCACCCTTCAAGGATGTCCAGTAAAAGTCGCTCGTCCTTAACGGGGGCTCCACTCGAGAAAAACATCATCGATTACTTTCCGGCTATTGACGCTAAGATAGATTACGAGGAAAGGGAGGAAATCGCTGAGGATGTTGTTTCGACGGGCTCCGTGAGGGTCGCAATTATTAAGCTTTCCATTATCGCGGCTACGATGCAATTTTTCTCTCCTACGTCTGGAAATCTATTTCTATTAAGCCGCTTCTCGCGAGCAGGACTTCGGAACAGAGCGATAACTTATTATTAATACGGTAAGATGGGGTACTCCGTATTATTTTGAAAGCGGGATTTTCTTTATTCTCGTTGTTTTTGTGCCAGGATCGTTTTTTTTTTTCATTAAAGCATATATATTCCAACTAACTATGGATTTATTATTAATTTTAATAACGTCGATTGAAGTTGTAACCATGTATCAATTCTCATTTTGATTCAAATTTTTTGATCATTAAAATTTAAATACGATTATAATATTTTATTAATAATAAGATAGTAACATTATATATAAATCTTTTATTATACTTAACAAGATTTTTGCGATAATTTAAGTATGTTATCAATATTGTTCTTGTCGACGATAATGTCTAGCTTCAGGCCTCGCTTACTTAAAAACTCAGAGACATCGCTAAATATAAGCGCGCGCGACTCGAATGATAAGACGTAATGATAAGTCCCTAGATAGGTATACAAGATACCTAATGACCACGGTCAAAGCCGATCCCGGATCGAAAGTTCGTCGACTGCGGCGTAAGTTCTGGGGTCGCAGTTCTCCGCGTCGTTAATAACTTATAAACGAAACAACCTGTGCGCGACTTGGAGCCAAGGAGCTATAGCTCGAACCAAGTTTCACGACGAGACGCGACGGGTACTGTAAGGCCTGCGGATTAGAGCTTAGGAACTACTTACAGAAGTCCACGCCGTGGTAAGCGGGGGCGAGCGCGAGCAAAACGACGAAAAGGTGGACAGCAGGTGGTGCCCTTCTGGCGAGGAAACCCAAGCTTTTCACCATAGCTCCCTTTTCCTGCGAGGGCTTCACCCTCGCCCTTTCCTCACCGAGACTCCCGCCGTGCCATTTCTGCCTCGTCAACCTGAAACAAGAAAAAGCGCCATCGTTATGTCATGCCTGACGATCGAATGGTTAGGCGATTCAATCGACAAAGCGAGTCGTTTCGTCGACCGCTCCCGGAGAATGAGCTCGCCTTGGCGGAGATACGACGCGCGCAATTATCACGCGAATACGTCATTCTGAATTGAAACATGAGACTGATGGTTTGTGTATTTAAAAATCGCTACCATCACGCATAGGAGAGACGTTGTAAATGCAAAGATATAAGTTATTTATTCTATTAAGAATGTTATTGTAAAATTATTTTACACCTACACTGAGAGAAAAATATAGTTACTTTTGGCCTCAACAAATAATATTATAATTTCTAATAATATGATTAACTTAACTATATGCATCATTATGTTAACCATAATTATCAATGATTTCTTATTATTATTATGAATATTGAGTTTCGTGACAAGGTATCTAATGAATGCCTGGCTTATTTAGCTGTATAATGCTTCAATTGAAAGGAACTCTACGATATCAAAATTCCGCCGAGAATAATGCACGAACGGCACATTACGTCTTCATGCGATCTGCCTGTAATCCCCGTTCAGTTTTCCGTCGATTATGCACCGCACGTGGAACCGTTTCCTTCCCGTACGGACTGAGGGCGGAGCTAAACTTGCTGCGACTTCCATGTCATGTATTTTCCAGGAAAGAGAAATGCACGAGAATTGCGACGCGTGTCAGTTTTACATAAAGATGTCTTGTAGACGTTGGCAATTTTTAACTCGATCCCCGGTTCCGCGATCCAATGCACCGTGAGCGTATTTCGCCGAGCGGCGCGGCGGAGAGGCCTTCTCGAGCACGGCGAGCGAACGTGGAGCGCCCGAGAGTGGCGCGGTAACAGCTCGTTATTGGCTTACGAGCCTATCGGCCGATAATGCGTTACTCCCATTTTGCGCAAGCTCCGATACACGTCAGGCATGGTGCGCGAGCGTAACTTGCGGCACGGCTCTCGCCGACACCGGTGAGAAAGGTGTCTCGGGTTTGATGGAGTATCCATTGGTAATTGCGCCGACGGTGAATAAGTAATGCGCGCAGGAACGATAGTAAGAAGTCCGTTCGGTCGTAGGCCTCGCGTGCTCCGTATTAAACATACATACCGCAGCTTATAGCCGCGTCGGGGCAAAATCTCTTCTATGGCGCGTGTCGTCTCGTCATTTCTCTCTCTCTCTCTCTCTCTCTTCCTTCCTTCCTCCCTCGTTCTCCTCCTCCCTCCCTCTTATCGTAGAACCGGTAAGAGCATCGCTCCTCTCGCAAAGCCCTTCACAGCTGCGTGATCGTAATGCTCATTGTAGGTCTTATTTGACTCCAAAGCGGCATGATGTATTACGCCTGCGGCTTCCGAGCATGCATCAATGACGATTATATCAATGAGTTTATTTTCCGTAATCGAGCAATGGAATATTTATGAGCTGTGAACGAGTCGAGTATTTTTTGCACGCGGGAATTAATCCTTCGTATTGCAAAAAGGATGATTAAATTGTGCGATTTTGCACTTTAATTACAAGTAAATAATCCCTTTTCCTCGTCATTTCACGTATAGAAATGCACATCTGAAATTAATACACGGAATAACGGCGGGGATTACTGGGGTTGAAATATGGTGGAAGAATATCGTTTTTCTTCTGGCGTAATTGACTGTGCGAGAAACCGCGATGACCGAAGAATGAAAGTAAATGATACAGCGAGTTTCTCGCGGGACATAATTATCGCCGCGACATTTAATTAAGCGTAACCGGCGTACAATAAGACTCCCTGATTAGTGGAACGCCGAACGACGAAACGTTCCGTCGTCCCGCGTAAACATTTAATCTCCCTAAGCACTAAGTGTTAAATTAGAAATTATCGGAAAACGGTATCGTTTATACACCGAGTCGCCATAAAAGCTTTATCTCCTGATTGTATTCATGAGGGACTTAACGCTCGCGATGCGCTCCGCTCTCGAAATCAATTCCCCGCGGACGCGGTAAGCACTCTGGCGGCCACAAAATTATTCATCGATTGTTTTCTTTTCATCTCCGCGGGACTACGCGGAACAAGGGGGGGGAGGGGGAGGGGAGGACAGATTATCGCGCGATCGTTTCAGGCAGGTGCCATTTTCTCGTCGTCGCCGTCCTTTTGGATGGCCGGCCGGCGTCGTCTACCGCCGGGGAAAACGGGGATTTCGCAATTATTATGCCGTCGACGCGACGAAGGAGATTCCGTTTACGATCGGTATCGTTTACGATACACACACACACACACACACACATACACACGTGCATAGGCGGACATGCGCAAGTATCTATATATTTATGCGCTCACACCACGGCCCGGTGCACGCGGACGGCATGCGCCCGCACGCGTGTGCGCACGTATAGGAGCTCGTTTAAGCCGCGATGTAAGCCGCGGAGGCTTCGCGTGATATCCTAGTTCAACGTCGAATCTCTTCGTTTGCATAGGAATGAGTTTATGCAGATTAATACACGCGAGACGTCCGTGTAGGGTACGGGCCACGTGGGATGTAGCGCGGCACCTACACGATGGTAACGCGCCGCGAGTGTACATGCATATTTTATTGACGGCGTCGCGCGCTTATACGGATTTCCGATCGCGCGCCACACACGACGCGACTCGCCGCTCGCGAATCTCCCGCGCCCCCGCCGCGCCGCCGCGATTCGATTTAATCGACGTTACTCGCTATCATTTAATTTATTTCTAATGCCGGTGGAAACGCGAGAGAGAGAGAGAGAGAGATAGAGACGCTGTGACGAGGTTGTCTCGTGTCGCTGAACGATTATTAATTTCATTTCCAATACGCGGCTTCGAGAGGTCTCTTCGAAATGTTTGACAGCCTCTATCTGTAATTAATTCGATATCATTTACAAACTAGTCGCAAGACAAATTTTTATCGAAGAATGATATCGCGCGCTGTCTCTGATTGATATGATTTATTACATATCGAACGGAATATTATTTAATTGCCGCATAAGAAAGTGTCGTCTGTACACGGAAGAAACAACCACAGTTGAATTAACACGACATGTTTGATTCAACAAAATTTGGTTGGACTGAACAGAATTTCTGGTTACTATAATGAAATATTTTGATAATCAATCTTAATCTAGTTAAGTTAATCAAAAGCATACTTCCTATCCATAGATCGTTCATTTCTCACCAGACACTCTGGTTAATATATCCAAATTTCTGATTGATTCAAGCAAATTTTTTTTTCCATGTATGACGCGTAAGCGAACTTGGGATACATTACTATTAAGCAGCTGGAGACACCGGTGCCCTTTTCCTGTAGAGAGCTCTCTGAGAGAAATCGCTCCCGACAAATCGTCGAGTTGACCCTAATTGCGCGGAAGCCAAGGAGAAACGATGTCGGCGACGTGGAGGCGAAGTCCTCCGTACAAAACGAAGCCAATGAATTTAGTAATCCGCTCTGTCGGCAGAGTCGTTGTCCAGGACGGGACTGGGGATAGCGGCGGAGGAGAGCGAGAGGTACGCGGCGCGGGATGTCTCGGGTGGAAAAGCGATCCTTATCAGTCGTAAAAACACGCATGCACCGAGTCTCGTGGAGAAATACGAGCTAACCGCGAACGTAACCACGCCCGACGAATGGAACGTTAATGTCAGTTAATTATCTGTAAAGTCCCCGGGAGAGGGAAGATTCTCGTTTTCGTGCGCGGCCGTTTGTAATGGCGTGGGCGAGCCGAACATGCCCGTGGAAACGCGGGAACGACGTGCGTCTCCCCTTTGATTTCGTTGTCGAAAAAAAGTGCCGCCTGTTTACGAATTCCGTGGGACTGTTAGGGCTCGTCACGCCAGATGAATCGAAAGATTATAACGAGGCGGTCCTGTTAGGTGGCTCTTTGCCAGCCCGGCTGAAAATACACCAGATTTTTTCCGCAATCTTTCTCGTTCGTTGATGGTACACACAGAAAAATATTCATTCTACAGACGAGAGAAGCAATTACTGATTTTATTTTGTTTAAGTAATAGTTTTCTTCAGCTAAGAATATTTTCTTAATAGCAGTTTAAGATATACTCGTTACAAGTCCACAATATGTTTTAAGTAAATGTGATGCTTATGATACCTTTATGATAAATTTGCGGATATGTGAATTTATCAAATACTTAGAACAAGTATATTTGCTCGTAAGTAGTATAGATTTTTCTGTATGTGTCAGTGGTATTAATAACAATAAATATAATAATGTCAAATAGGATTAATAATATAATCGCGGTATATAATTCGCATATTTCCGCAGAAATTTACTTACTTTAACTTCGACATAATTAAAGCTTTGCCGTCTCTCTGTAATTTCAATATTTTCTTTATATATTTTTTACATTGTGATTTAATTTTAGAATTAATTTATAAGAGCCCGCGGGAACGTTCGCCAAATAATTGTTACTTTAAGATAGTCACCAGATATGAAAACTGTAAATCCAAGAAGATAGCGTATTACGCGGAGAGCAAAACGCGGCAGAGGATGCGAGCGAATTTACGGATTGATCTCAGCCATGATCCTCGTGTCGCGTTCGAAAGCACGCTTCGATGACTCAGATCCATTCTAGTTAGGATTTCGCATAGCTCGACGAGCAGAAGCAACAGAATCTGTACGCAAACACGAGGAGATGCCGTGCGTTTTATATTTTCTTCCCAGATACTGCGTTACATGATCGAATTTTATTTAGCAATATTATATGAAGGAGGGATATCGATAAGACCCAATTTTTCACTCCAAATTTAAGAAAAAAATATAGTTAACACGGGTTCGATCGTCGGCAATCGAGCTCGAGCCATTGGCCGGCTGGTCCTCGAGGAGGCGCGCAGTCAGGGGCGACTGTCTCGTCACCACCGGCCACTCGTCTGTATGAGACGAAGTATTTCGTGATGGGCAGGCCTCCGTCGAAACCGAGCTGCCACAGAAGGACGACGTATGTGGGCCCGACCTCTATGGCGGTGATGTCGGTCGGTCTTTCCGGCGCTCCCTTAGGCTGCAGCCTGGATGGTGAACATGACGCTACCTTGAGCGCTGATGGCGCGGCAAATATACATCAACGCTCAAGGTAGTCCAATGTCCAATCGAACTCGTGAATGTTGGTTATTCTCAGAACGGACGTGTACACGTCGTAGTTGTCGCTCGTGGTGGTAATCTTGTTAGTGACCGTCGCTGGAGAAGCTTTGAAAAGTCGCGGCGTATGGTCCTAGCTTCTAAATGCAACGTGCGAGGCTACTTAAGGACCGCCCGCGGGATGATTTAAAACAATTTCTTTTGTCTGGAGAGGGTGTTCATTTTGACACCTGGGTCTCTCGAGCGAAATCTCAGGTCGCCATCGCCGCATCCAAGAGTCCGCCCTTTGGGCCTCCCTCGGGAGTGTGTTCTCTCCGGGCCATAAACTCATCGTAAAAATACAATGCGATTTCTAGCGGCTTTCGCAGAATTTATGCAATTATACGTACACACGAAAACGTTTTCTGTAACGCGGCGATTACATTTAAAATTATTTAAATGTAATTACTTAAATAACAAACATATGTATATTATAGAATTTTTTCAATAAAATGTGTAATAAATTGCAGTTGTAATTAATTGTTTATACTTAATTTCTAAATTTAATTTATATTTAATTTTGTTTTATTTATTTTCTAGGTAGCAAACTGATGTCATTTGTCGTCATTTTGACATTAAAAATTACGACAAATAAATGACAGTTTTGCTACCTAGGATTTAGGTCATATTGTTGACGATTATTTTATACATTCTGAAAATAGATATCTTCTATCTGCCTAATAGTAAAATATATTATATTATATATTGGATTATATTATATATATAATATATTGGAAAAAACGTATATAATTAACGTCAAACTTTGGTCGAACGTTGTTTTTCTTCAAAATAGCGCGGTTTTCACTGACATTTTAATTTTTTTAATATAAAGCATAAGTGAGAAGGATTTTGCTTTTTATGTAAATATAAAGTATTTAAGTTAATACATATATTAAAAAATTGCATTGTGTCCGGTGCTCTAAGGGGCGAAAAATTGAGCCTTATCGATACCCGCCTTTCTTTACAGATTTGACTTTAATGTGATTTTCACAGATGAAAATTTATGCATTATCATTTCTTCTACACACAGATATTTTTCTTATTTAGTTGATCGTAAAAGATACGGAATTGTAAATTTTTCTTGTGCGAGACGTTTAATTCGCCTCCATTCTTCCATTTTACTGATTTCAGTTACTCACTGAAAGAGACTGAAATACAAGAAACACTTTCTGAGTGTTCACTGCTCACCCTATTGACAGACGTCGCGGATAAGATAACCCGGAATTATAGAGGGCTTTATTCGAAGATCGTCTATCACGCGACGTTTGGATTTATGGCGCTGTATGTAGTGGCCGGTCGACTTTCCATTTATCAGAATGCGGTACCTGTAGCATTTCGGGCGCGGATGGCCGTGCGAAACAACCGCAAAACTTCGATCTGCCGCGAACAAATGGACGGAGTCTCGCGAAAGAAACGGAAAAATCACAATGGAAAGCAACGTCGGATGCTCCGGCATTCCCTCCCTATTGTCCGTCGACTCGTGAAAAATGCGCGCTGATTTTCCGTAACAATGCTGACGAAAGGAGGATTTTACTGATCGCAGCCGGACTAAAGAGACCGTGAGATATTCTGGCTGCGTTCGAGATGATACCCCGGCTGTTAGATACAATGCGTAATACATAACGTGTAATATATCGTAAGGATATTGCTTTTACTCTTAAATAATAGATACCATTCGCAGATACCATTTGCAAATGATTCCTATAATATATAGAGTGTCTCTAAATTGGCGATAAAAATTTTAATAATAAATTTCTTGTAACATTTTCAGATGAAAATTTCATCCGAAAATGCTGAGACATATAATAGAACCTTTTCAAAAGAAAAGGTTACAGAAATAACAGAGAATTTCGCCCGCTCAGGGATGGCAAAATGGCAAATTCAATCTCAAATTGGAGCAAAAATATTTTCATCGTCCAATTTTATCGCGGAAGTTTACCATATGAATCAAATAAATATGATAAATATGACAGCTAACATGTCAATATGGATGTATTAAACTATTGAATAAAAACATTTGAAACTATTTTTATAATTCATTACGAATAAACAAAAATAGTTTCGTAATGAAATTCTCGACTATTTTTACTATTGATTATTTTTAATAATTTTATTATTGTCAAAAAAAGGTATTCAGTTTAGGAAAATTATTATCACTTGCCACTTTGCCATTTCTGAGCGGGTGAAATTCTAGCCCTGTCATTCGTGATCTTTAAACTTTTACCATTTGAAAACTCTTAAAGTCTTGGCATTCTCGTATTAGACTTTTCGTCCTAAAATACAAAGAATTTGTCGTTAAAATCTTTATCGCCAGTTTAGGGACGTTCTGTATATTTGAATCCCTTCTCAGTTTTTAAGATGTTCACTCGTTACTCTTTTCTGTATGAATGGAACAAGATGAACGAGATAAATCAGAAAGAGATGCCTAACAAGAAATATTCTTGAAATATTCTTGAAAAGAATTCCAAGTAATTCAAATAGATACATTTCTCGAAAAGATAAAAGGTACGATAGTCAAGCGCCTGTTCGCCACAGTCGAAAGTGGATATTCATGGTTTTGATTTGTGTGACTTCGTTGTTTTAACGTGGGACCACTCGATGTCCCTCGAGTGGAAAGAGCCTGGAAGACGTTCACAGTCGAGAAGAAGACCTTCCATGGTCTTCACCATGCAACTCTTGCCGTTCTAGGATGTCTCTCCTAGCCTTTGTTGACGAGTCTCTCTCTCGAGAGAGAGAGATTTTTGTTTATAAAAATACTATAGTAAAGTCGTCTAATAAATCTCTCGGCTGTCTGCAGCTACATGCATTGTACATCTTGTTTCGCGGCCACAACGTGTATGTCAAAACTAGACTGCGAAAATCTCTTTCGTAAAAGAAAACGCGGCGTTTCTTTACGTAACGTAACTTATATCAAAGAGAATCTATAGCCGGATGAAAATTTTTGCCCACGCATGACATTTCACATCACCACCGCTCGGTGATGTAACTATATTACTTTGTGACGGGTTCTCGCACGTCGCTTATCAAATATTTCTTCGAAGATAACGAATTGTGCGACAAGGCACTCGTTGAATGGCTGCGCTCAGCAGAAAAAGCAGCTTAATAAGAGCAACGCTTAGTGATTCTTTAATATAATTGGTTCTTACTTTTAGTTCCTCACTGAATTTAACAACAAATGTAAGAACTATTGGCAGTGGCCGATTGAATATATGCTGCTCTCTAAAAATGAATTAGTGGAAATTTGACTGATTTTGTTAGTGAATTCATTTTTCACTGATAAACAGTTATTATTGTCACGCTGCGCGCGCCACGCGATTGAGCATCACTATAATTCTACTGCGTCAAGCAGTGAAAACTAAAATTCACTAAATAATTCAGTGACTAGACACTAATTACCAGTAGTACACCTATCACTATTTGATGTAGTAGTTATACACTGATAATTAGTGATTACACTGATTCATTTTTGGAGTGTGTTTGAAATGCAGCATACTTTCAGCTTGCTGTAAAACATGGCGACCGCTGAGTAAACGGTTGTCGTAAATCAATGAAAAGGAAATAGAAAATCATAAATCATTTTACAACATTTGCGTTTTGCTAAATGTAGCCAAATATCATTTGGCAGAAAATCAAACTGATTTTCAATAATTGCATCGGTTAAACGCAGCCGACGTATTAAAGAATCATCGAGCGCTCAACGAGCGGGGTTTCTCCGCTGAACGTAGCCATTCCTAAGTATCGCCTCGGCGTGTTCGCGCGATCCAAATTCTTTGAAAAGTCCGAAAGCCCGCACGCATCAAACTGGACCCGTCACACGCCACTCAGGATCGTGTCCGATCGCGTATAGCGGAGAACAATGCCTGTGGGATGATCCAGCACCTTTATGGTTCGAGACGGATCATAATCAGCACTTAAGCCGAGTACTTTCGTGACGGAATGAAGGAGGCAGGTCCGTTCCCTCATTGTGCTCGTAAACGATTTTATTTGACCCTCGGATTACCGGGTTGAAAAGAAAAGGCGCGCGCAAACACTCGAGGAGGACTGTTTAGACGTGCTAGGACTGCCATTAAAGTCCATTATTGTAGGCGAGAGGAAAGAATTGGTCGTTAGAGAAGCGTTTTGGAAGTTGCCGGATGATACTCGGCCGGATACTCGTAAAAAAAGTACGCACGGAGGGTCAATATTTCTTCGGAGCCGAGTAGAGCGCGTTTGCCTCCGTCGAGAGACGTCACGTCGGCGCGAGGATCTTAGACTTTTCTTTTCATAACGCCGCGTTTATTTAGGCATCACCGCGCCGAAGGAGCATTGTACGTGAGTTCTTCCCGAGCGGCGCGCGTGTCAGATTTGTCAGTGGCATAATCGGCCCTGTAATTAAATAGCCGTGCGCGTTGTGCACCTTTTTTTTCCCGCTACCGGGCAACCCGATGCGTGCGGCGGTCCAGACGATCTCCGGACGATCGATCGTCCGTACAAAGTGCATTAGCATAACTATACGGCGCGGCTATGCCGGCGCAGTGACATCGGCATTCGTTCATCTTGCCTTCTAATCTCGCGCTTAAAACGAGTCGTTAGTCTTTCTCGGGGCATATGCCCGGCGTCGTCGGTCTAAGAAACGCGCGCTGAGTCACTCGGCTGACACGGTGAAAAGACGAACAAAGCACGGCGCAATCCCGTAGTTGGGGCATTTCCAAACGTAATTACTCTTACGTCCGCTGAATTACGCGTCACGGTCTCGACT
This sequence comes from Tetramorium simillimum, assembly GCA_011636635.1. NCBI lineage: Eukaryota > Metazoa > Arthropoda > Insecta > Hymenoptera > Formicidae > Tetramorium > Tetramorium simillimum. Next base: position 23,596 of record VBVQ01000202.1, on the reverse strand, counting down.
CACGGTCCCCGGTCACGATCTCCACCGTCGTGTGTTCAATTGCGCTGACCCCGATAATTTTGCGCCCTACCAAATATTTAGAACCGCGCGAATGCACAGCAATACGCGTACGCGGAAACGCTCTAATCGTCAGTCCCGTTACGGGCCTCAGCCGTGAAACGCAATATCGCAGCGTAGTCGCGTTATACTGTGTTAACAGCACGCGCGCCGCGTGTGCTCGCTTTCATGCACGATTAGTAAACAAATTGACATTTATTCAAATTAATATAATTCGCTTTGACTCCATAACGCGCGTTAGAATTACTGCGCGTGCATACAATATCGTTTTCCACGTTTCGGGCTGCTGCGGTTCTAATCCTAACAATATCAGAGGAGAGGAGGAGAATCAGATTTTACAGGAAGGTACCCAGATAGGAAATTTTTGTAATAAGTGCACAATTATTGCTCCTTTCCATTCATAGCATTTCGCAATAATTACATCTAAAAAAATTTTTGATACACGTGGAATCCTTTAAATCTTAGAGGATCTTATTTTGATCTCAAGAGGATTCCTCTGAAATCAAGAGAAAAATACTATAAACAAGAGTATTTAAGAAAAAATAAGATGTCATAAGTCATAAGATGATTTTGCAAAACGCATATCTTTTGCTGAAATAGCATTTTATAATTATAAGTTATAAATATTGAGAACATTATGAAGCAAAGTTACTTAAAAAATAAAAAGTAAAAAGAATTTCTTACTGTTACTTAAATAATAATTGTACAATTTTATGTTGTAACGATTTTTACAATAATTACAAAATTAATTTCTGAAATCTATTCAGTAATAATTGTGCTAAGATGATTCGCTCTAATTACATAATTATATAAGAATTTATTTTAAGCATCAATTTTTTAAAGATCGCTATATGTTACAATAATTGAATTTACAATTAATCATTTTGAAAGTTAGATTTAGACTTATTGCACAATATATTATATATTATATTTTAAAATTTAAATGATGCTACAATTTTTCTGCATGCCTTCCTATCTAGGTAGTTACTATCGAGAACCGTCTTTGCACCGTCGGTATAAAAATATAAACATGTAAAATCTGACAGTTGTAATGTAATGTAAGTTATTAATGGATTTCAGCGCGGTCGCGCCACTTTTTCCCCCTGCTGCTGTAGTAACGTACGATGAAAAAAATGTCTTACGTTACCAAAGTTAATAGCCGACATTTTTCAATGTCGCGCGTTAAGGGACGCCTAAAAGCCGATAATTCTGTCACCGTCAATCAGCCTCTGTGTTCTTCAACTTACGGGTCGTGTACACAATCCCTTCGCGCCCAATTAATCACTTCTGTGGATCGTAGATTTATTTACAGGTACTTTACAGAGCGACGCCTCGATTCACGTTCTCCCTTTGTATCCGCAGATGCATTTATTAGTCGCTGATGTGATTTATCACTGCGTGATGAACGTGCAGGATAACGAGCGAGCGAAAAACGATCGTCTAAATGAGTCGTAGCTGTCTGGATAAATTATGCACGCGAGAATATTGTCTGCTCTCTTCGTTAACTCTCACACGAAAATAACGTCTCGAAAAAAGCGACGTATCATCGATACAAAAACCAATAAAAATGCTAACGAAAAATACACCAATTACTCCAAAAAGATCTAATTGCCGTTAAAAATATTCACTGGCGGTTTTGAGACATCCTATGTATGGAAATGAAAATAATATTCGCGCCCCCCCCCCCTATCGATTTCGTTACTATTTACAAAAACGAACCTAATGCAAATAAATGGATTTTCGATGAACAGGGTGAGCCGAAAAGTGCATATATCGCGAATCGATGCGCCGCGGGGGACACAAAAGCGGGTGGAAAATCGAACCGTCGATGCACATACATATATGCGCCACTTATGCATCTATGCATACATATATATATACATATACATAAATATATGTATAAATGTATATAAAGTGTCCTAGAACTGTCGCTACATTTTTATCCACGAGTTCTTGAGCAATTTAGGGGATGCAATAAAAACATGAAATAAACACACCGAAATATCTAAAGATTCAGGCCGTAAATTGCTTAAATAAACGTTGAAAAACATTCGATATTATTTGCAATAATTATTAAATCTCTAAAGAACATAAATCGATTTTTAATAATTTCGGAATTACTTTAAATTGTATTACTTATCCAGTGTTGCTTATTTTTACTTTCTCTTAATAAAATAGCTAATTGATTATTGACTTATTACAGATAATGTAAAAGTTTTCTTCCTTTTACTTATCTTTTCGATTATTAATATCGATTGTTAAAAGGATAATTGTGAGACACCCCGTGTGCGTCCGTCCCCATCTGTATATCGCTACTTTCTGCAATAAAATACAGTAACGCGCGTAAAACGTCGATGCGTCCGGGAGCAGTAAAGAACAACAAGCGGTGACTCAAGCCGAGGCGATTTACATGCATAAACTGCAACCCTCGAATCCTCTTTCGTCTATCCCGCCGCTGTCCCTTTTCTATCAGCCATGCCATAATCATTGCCGGATTGCCTTTGCTCTCGACAAAATTTATTATTCAATCGGCTGCGGTGTAACGCATAGCTCATTAAAAAGGAACGTTCTCTCGTGGAGTAAGTAACTCTTTAACAAGGTCTGTTTAAGCCGTTAATCAAAAGGCCAGCGAGCGCGTGCGTGCAAGTATTGGCGTTTATTTTATAGACGTCCTTAGCTTTCGTAGTATTTCACCGGAACAGCCTGTTATCTTCAAACGCCTTTTAGAAGAGCCAGTTGAGTGATGTCGGACAAGCGAGGAGCAATAAAATCAAAGCGGTCTCTGACTTCTAGTAAAGGAGTAGCGCAGGGAATAAAAGAAGAACAAGGTGTAGCCGGGAGGAAGGAAGATAAAGTGCGCGTAGCAGAAGGGGTATTATAAGATCTCGGGATCTCGTGCCCTTTGCAGTTTTCGTGCGTTCTTAGGAGCAGTTAGATTTCGTTAGAATGCCTTTTCGCGACGAAGATGTAATAGTGTACCTTCCCTTGTGGTAAAATCGAAACCACAGAAATCTGTCCCGAAAGCGTCCTTTTCTTTCTTCTTTTTTTTTTTTAGCATTCAAGCCCCCTTTGTGATATCTCCGCACGCGTCGCTCACATGGACGGCGGAATTTTTTCAGGCGAAAGTGACGCGGAAACGTGGGAGAAATTCTATCAGACGTAATGCAGAGGAAGGAGATTAACGCGCGCGCAACGCTCTCGTTCGCGCAAAAGTAACAAAGTGAAAGACCGTGACGGCGGCGAAGTCGAAACGAGAAGCGACGTTTCAAAGGGAAGGAGAAGCAGCGAGGGGGTTAAACTTAAACCGAAGGCGGGGACTCGCGGTTCTTAAACTCCGCTTTTCATGTCGCCGTCGCGTCTTAATATTTCCGCGCGCTCGGAATCTCGCGCGTTCCCGACACGGCGTGGCGTACCCCTGGGTGAAACACTTGTTTAAACCGTCGCCGTGTACAAGCAAACACACGAACAAAGTGCCGTCGAGTGGTTGGAGCGCAGCTCGATGTCTGAAGGATCTCGCAAACAGTTCACGGGATTAAGTTTATCTTTAGAAAAGACGACGCGTTTGTCAGGTTATTATCGAAATTTGACATTATTAATAAAACGGAACGGCACGAATAATACAATAAATAATGTAATTGTTATTCAAAATAGAGTCCATCTATATTGTTTGAAATTTTAATGTAACTTACGATTGTGATCGCTTCGTGAACCTCATATTAATGCATGTCACTGATAAGATATTTAAAATAAAGTTTCACTTGTTTATTTTATTTTGAAATTTGATATTTTTATATGTTCAGTGAAAATTAAAAGAATACTCTCTAATTATGAAAAATAATATCACTCACTGATACGACATTCCCAGATAGAACAGTAAGTCATGATAATGTCAAAGTGACCTCAAGCAATGCCAAAATGACAAAAAAATGATTAAATTATGATTGAAAGATGAATTTTGTAATTATATTCTCGTCATTTGGACGTCACTTTGACATTATTATGATTTTCTGTTCTACTTGGGTTGTCGGACGTAGGCGATTTGCTGCGGGGTAGAAAATTTCTAGAGATTCGGGAGATTTTCTATCTCGATAGTCAATCGCTACGTCCGACAATGTTGTATGTGTAATATCAGCCTTACTACGATTCGTTCGACATTCGCTAATCTCGGAAATTAGCACGAGACCGTGAATCAATATAAATCAATCGAAAAAGTTAATTCATCGTGGCGGATAATTGTTAATTATGTAGAGAGAATCGCGTATTCTCTTAGCCCTTGTCGCGATTGTGTTTCGATGGGTAGTGTGACAATACACGTAGTAGCGCGTGCCTGCCCGCGCTCGGATCTCACCACTCAAATAACACGGTACGCGGCGGCGGCGGCATTGCGTACGCTGCGAAAACAAACACGGAGGTCGTATCGGTTGTTTTGTCATCCCAAAATATTTAACGTTTTGTAAAATAGATTTATATCGAATATTCGGTTCTTCGCGTTTCGAATTATTTATTACGAAACGTTCGATATATATCACGATTTTTTATAACTTCTTTTATTTGACGATTCGTGCGTAATTCTTCTCGTTTCGATTGGAGATTACTTAATAACAAACAAATTATATTTAAGTCGACGAAAAATTCAAAATGCGTTGTATAATATATTGTAAATAATTTTAATCATTATTGTCTGCAATAATTGTAACAAAATAATAATTTATAATTCTTATCGTTTCGGGTCAAATAAATTGTGCAAAATATTTTTTTTTAATAAATAATCGTCGTCTTAATGTGAGTATGAATTGCGGATATCAATTGCATAGGCTGAGCTCTCATTCGTTAAGAGAATTATCACGTTTGGAGTCTCTCTTGATCGCGTTTCGAGTGGTAATAGGACGACACACGCAACGGCTCGTATCACTATCTGCCCGCTTGAATGTCGTCGTCCGAACGACAAACAAGAGAAGAGAGAGACAGAGGAGAGAGACAGAGAGAGGATGCACGATGACATTACGTGCACGCGTAGTATACTATAACAACAAACACCAAAGCTGTATGCCAGATAGTCTCGCCGCGAAATATTTAACGTATTTTGAATTAAATGTATTCTAAATACTCCCGCGCGTTTCTCCAATTCTAAATTAATTATATAACACAGAATAGTTCATGGCTCTGCTTACTCGAGTTTCGCTACGTAAATGATAATACAGTGCGCGACAGCATACGTCGTAACATGTTGTACGTTACCAAACAAACAGGGCTTTGTCAACGTACAAGTCCAGCCAATCTTGTTGCCATGAAATATTTAATGCGGCTAAATATTTAGCATTGCCACGTAATATTTACTGATAAACTAAATATAAATGTCGAATTTGTTTATTCTTTACATTTTAAATTAATTTCGATAAATAAATGTTATTCTGTGGTTTGTTCGGTGGACTCCGTACCGTTATCTAACAATGAGATAATGTTTGATTTGAAACGAAAATTTCTCGATTTCCAATTAATGGGAGAATTTTTTTCAATTTGGTTGATACGTACATACATAAATGTATATGTAGATACTGATAACAAATTTTTTCTGTTACACGCAAATTTTTTAATTTACATAGTTTATATAAATTATTTCATTTGAAAAATATTGTTAAACTTATTATTATTAATAATAAAAAATTAATTGATAACAAATAATAAACAAATAATATAACAAATAAATTCAAATATAATAAATAATAATATACATATAACAAATTTTTATCCAAAAAAATAAGTGAAAAATTACATGATTTTAATAAATCGAAAAAAAAAAACAGATTAATATAAAAAATGTCTTTAACATTATTTTTACATCTTAACCTAATGTTTATACAATTTTGTGTTTGTAAGATCAATCAATTTGTAATAAAATTCGTGATACTACAAATTAAAATTGCTTTTGTTTAAAAACTTTATGCAAACTCATCTTCAGTTGACAATCATTAATCACAACATAAAAGTAGTTGAGATTCTCGATTCATTATTGCACGAATTGTAAGATTAAAAATAGTTTGAAGCTTTCCTGACACGCTATCATTAGTCGCATACCGATAATTAGCGACCGCCAACCGCGAATTACGACGGCGAGGGGTTAATATTCCTGTCTGCGCAACGTATGAAATCTGTCGCCGGAACTCTTTTTGCGCCCCGAAAAAAAAAAAAAGAGAAGCCGCGCAGCACGAGGGTAACGCGAATCGAAGCAATTATAACCCACGGAAGCGGGAGCTCCGTAGCAGCTGATCTAAAAGAAGCAGCACACGTTCGGCGGAGAGTGGTAGATAAAGCGTGTCGGGGGAGCGGCAGAAGAGGCGAGGCGCCTTCGCGAACGCCTCCGACTTCTGTGCGCCACCGTTTCGCTCGCCGCATTCCATCACTCCGCGTCCGGGCGCCTTAACAAGCCTCTAATGAGGAACGGGTGTTACTCGTGTCCGTCGCGGTACTTTTGCGCAATTACCATTTATCACATCTGCCTCTTGGCCGTTTTGTGCCCCTGCCGGCCCTCCCTTTTTTTTTCCTCCTCCGGCCGTTCCCTGTCCCGTTCTTCCTGCGATCGCGACGCTCGCCCTTTCTTATTTTCGTTCCGCGCCGATAGGACGGGCTCTACGACGTCGACGATGAGACGACACATCCGGTACGGCCACGCGCCGCGACCTCTCGCCCTAATGCGATGCCGACGAAGGTCGCGGATCGTTTAAAACGTCGTAAATTGAGTTATGTGGATTCCTCGTGGATTCCATTAGTTTATGGGCCAGTGCTCAAGCTTACGCCCAGATTTATGTATATCCAGGCGAAAGGTAATGTAAATCGATTGTTACACGGCAAAAACAACCACAGTTGTATTAATATGACATGTTTGGTTCAACAAAATTTGGTTGGACTGAACAAAATTTCTGGTTATTATAATGAAATATTCTGATAACCAACCAGAACATTTGGTCCTAACAACGGTTGACGTTTGTGATTACTGCTGATCCAGTTATAATATCCAAGTATCTAGTTATGACTACATAGCATGGTTAGATGAATATAACATGCATAATTGATAAAATTGCTTTCACCAAAATGCAATCATATTTATTTGGTTACCTACACCAGACTATGTGTAACAAAATTTGTCTTCATCAAAGACGCGTTATCAAACTTGTCAAGTTAACTTAATAAAAAGTGTGGATCGTTCATTTTTCACCAGATACTCTGGTTAATATATCCAGATTACTGATTGATCTAACCAAATTTTTTTTCGTGTAAAGAATAAATTTAATAAATTAAATTAATAATAATAAGTCTTATACGGTCAATGCTGAATCTCTTCATTGAAAAAAAATTCTGGTTAAAAATAGACGAATCAGAAAAATCTTGTATTAATCAAATATTATGGTTATTACATTGTAAAGCATTGAGTTCTATTATAATAACTAGAATATTTGTTCAATCCTACAAGATTTTCTGATCCGTTTTTAACTAGAATTTTTTTCAGTGTTTGCATAATAATTTCATCATGTACATTTTTCTTTTGTCCTAGTCAACTATGCGCCGAATGAATTTTCGGTCTTTAAAACGCAGTCTATGACCTAGAATTGTACAATCTCAAATAAATTTGGGAATCAATTCTTAATAAAATAAGATGCTGATGTATCATTAAAGGCTGTGTAGGAAATTGTGTTGCGAAAAAATATTATCTCAGCCAGGGTTTGAATCTCCCGACTATCCAGGGCGAGCGTCTAATAAATTTAATAAAATGTATAAATTTAACAAAGTTTGAAGTAATGCGCAGAGAAATGACTTTTAAAATTATTCAAGAGATTTCCATTATACACTTTCCTTTTTTGCAATGCGACACGGAGTGCGGAACAATCATGAAATATTGACGTACCAACAAGGTAATAAATTTACATCGTTGTACAAGACGTAGAAATGTCGAGTCACCGGTGCAATTAATCCCCGTCTTGAGAGGTACAGTTATATCGGCAATCTAAAGATAAACTCGCGGAAACATTATTTATGTATGTAAACGAATAGGATAAGTACTTTGCGGCGTATAGATCTGAGGCTCGCGCACGAGAAATTCGATCGATCTGCATGTTAACCGTATGTTAATTCAAACGGATCCTGTAACTATCTTAAATTCGTTATTGGAGAACTGGCCCGGGCTGTACGTCGTTTGTGTTCCAATTAGCTCTGATTTGAAATCGTTATCGGTCTATGCATCATGCATGCTGCGCACGAATGTAAATTCCGCCAAGTGTGTACGGCTTCTATCGTATTGATTATTACGCTTTCGTGCGCGTTCGCGTCCGGAGTGATTTCTCCGATTTCAGACGTCTAACTTTCCTCGGGCCGCGAGCGCGAGCGTCTTTTCGACCGGGAGGAAAACGAAACGGTGGAAACGGCAAGAATAGCGGGAAAAACGGGCGGAAGTAGGTCAATCGCGGTCGGGAATGAGCCTCGCACAATTTTGTCCAGTATTTCGTTGGCGTCGAACTTAGGAATTTCCGATTCGACGATATCGTTCCGGACGGTCGAAACCGTATCCGCACCTCGGGTCGAAAAGTCGGCCGAGTTAGCGAACAATCGGGAGGAAAGAAGGCGGCGAGAATAAAAGGGATCGGGTCCGGGGGTATTGTTTTTCCAGCACGGTTATTTCCTCTCAAAATTCCGTAGCATAAGATAGAATTCGAGAAATCTCTTCCCGGCTTTATTCGCCCGGCTCTGATTTTACAGCGCAGCTACCGGAAGCGAAACGATCATAAGAAAGCAGGTCGAATGCCTAGGTGAAATCGAAAATCAGTTTTACGTCGCGGCGTTCAGTGATTCTGGCAGTTGTCGATCTCGGGGATTTTCCCGGACGCCGACAATCATTCCCGTCGGTTCTCGTAACTCCGATCGTAATTCTGGTAGTTAAAGCCCGCTCGCGGGACCGGCGATCGTTTATTCGGGAAAGAAAGGGACGGAACCGGAATGTAAATCAGATAAGCTAGATTCCATGTAATTTTCTACCCATTAAAACTGTCACTAATGTAAGAAGCTAATACATTGTGATTGTTCATTTCCGTTGTTTTCTTCTAATCGTCTATCTCTAATCGAGCTTTTTTTTTTCTTCGGGCATGTTCGCGGAGAACCGAGCGGGAACTCGGGAACTCAGCAAAGAGTTAACTCACTACTCGTGTGAACATTTTGGTTAAATAAACTTTAAAACTATTAATAGAATTATTCATCTATAATTCTACATTAGAAATTCTTGAATATTTGTGCTGTAATTATTTATCACAACCAATAATTTAAAAACAATCAATATTTATCACAATCAATATTTAAATCTCAATATAAGATGAAAAAAATGTGCGACAAATACATTTTTTAATACGGATTATAAAAGATTAATTATATTATTACAGATGCTTTCGAAAATTATTTTTTAATGTGATATTCATAGTTTCTTATGAAATATATATTTTAAATTCATATTTATAACTGATTGTTCTTTATCGAATCCAAGTCGAATCGAAATCCAAAGAAAAATGGCGCGCTTTTGTTTACCGCAATTATCAACGCTAATTGATTGTTCCGTTTAATAATGACGATTATTTTGAGTTCGACAACGTTCTTTCATGCCTGTGACGGATGTTCCATTCTTCGGCACGCGCGCAGTTCCCTCATCCGAGGATAATCGCAGGGTATGGAAAGGGTGAGAACGTGAAATGGATGAAGTAAGCGGGAAGAAGAGGATGGGCGGAATCTGGAAGTAGGGCAGGACCAAATCGGAAATCAGGTTTACACGACCGTTCAACGTTTTTACAATCCGGGGGAATGCGGGGATTCCGCCCGGCTGTCGCTATCGTTCCGGTTGGCTAGAGCGAATCTACGCCGTTGAAAAGTCGACCGGCAGCTTCTACAGCCATTTCTTCAGAGACGGACGGGGTGATAAGGGACGCTCGGCCGGGAATAGATCCAGGGGATTCTCTCGAAACGGTTATTTCCCCGTTCATTAACTTTTACGGACCTCGTCCTCGAGCGAGTTCTCGCGCTTCTCGCCTGGTGTTTCTGCGAGAGACGGTTGCTTCGCGATTTTCAATGGCGTGCGACCTCATTACCGAAATGGCGCTCATTACCGTTGTAAGCGCGGCGGCTCGGCGAGGACGAGCCGTGGGGATGCGGAAAGGAGCGTGCCGGCTACGGGGTCGGCGGGTTTTGTCACAATGTTACACGCACCGGGGTACTCCCCATAAAAAGGACCGCTCGCTTAATGACCACGAGTTATTCAGCTGCGCATATCGTTCGAGCGACAGGACGGGAAGAGCGTCGCATGAAAGAGAGGACTGTTGAATTTGAGAACGCTCCGAGGATCCCTCAAAGTTTCGCAAACTGCTCTGAATAAGAGACGGAAAAATCCGACGATCACGCATCCCGATTTCTATGCGTCTGAGTCTACGCGGTGTCCCTAACATGCGGGGATACTCAAGCGGCGCACAAAATTGATCGCCGCACGAGAAAAAAAAGGGAGGAAAAAAGTCTGCTTTATACGGCAATGAATATGAGAACAGGCGGATAATTAAGCGGGTGTTTAAATCTTTAAATGCCGCCACCGCGATATCTTCATTACGTTAGTTGTGTACACGGGTATGTATATTTTGGATGAGCGCGACCACCGTTACTTCATCCGGCGTAACACAGTAAAATAAAATTTATCGTCAGCAGCGTGCACATCAACAAATTTTCATTTAGCTGACGCGTATCAAGCTTGCGCTACAACGTGCATCATGGTCCCGTCTGCGAGATGTATATAAAAGCCGCACTTCGTGCCCGCGCGCTCAGGTATATATTAAATACAAAGTTTCGCGGCACGTATTGCGGAATATAAAAGAAGTAATCTTACCAAAGGCTGTAAAAGTATTTTATTATTAAAGTTTTTTTTTTATAAAATTAATATTCGTTAAACGCTTAAGGCTCCTGGACTCTCACGGCAGCTATATTGAATTATGACGTCAGAGGCGAGAATGGCACGCTGATTTTGCGTCTGTGCCATTTGCAAATAAATATAAATTTGGATGAAATAACGCATTACGTTACTTTAATACTTATTTTAAAGTTACTTCTAAAATCCGCCGAATGCTATCCTTTATTCATCAAGGTCAGCAATTTAACGATTGCTAACCTTGATCACGAATTCAATATGGCTGCGGCGAAAGTCCAGGAGCCTTAAGCAGAAAACATTTTGCGAACTAACCAATGAGAGTGAGATTAAAATGAAAAGCTCACATTTGCCTTCGTTCAATATGATAAGAAAATAGTCTCGAGATGACGAGTCTGTTCTCTTTCATTCCGACCCTTTCTGTCATACCCTAACAGTCTTAGCACTCTCAAAAAAAGATCCAATCGATCATCGCGTATCGGAGGTCTCTCCCTCGCACGAAAAGAATCTTATCGGCGACATACCGAGCGTAATACACAAGGCATATCGATAATCAAGACCCCCCCCAAGCTGGGAGAGATTAAACATGAAGTACAACGTGCAAAGAACCGAGAGGGAATGGCATTTGGCGGAACTTGTCTCAACAATGCTTTCCCTTTCTCATCCTCCTACTTGCCGCGCTCCGTTCGCCGGGCGTCGGCGCGTCGTCCGTGTTAAATAACAATGGGATCGCGCAAGTGGGACTACTCGAAAACATTTGCCCGTTTCCTCGTCCCTCCTTTTGTCGCGATTCATTCGGGCTTCCGCATAATGACGCTTCGCGTCTACGGAGCAGCCACTAGTCGCATCCAGGGGGGGAAAGGACGCGCCGCCATGCCGCGCGGTGCCACGTCGCGTCTCGCGTCGCCTTCCGTCCTTGCCTCTTCCGGCGGTTTAATTGTTGCGCTAACATTTGCCTCGCGGGTATCGACTCGGCGCTGCGGAACGTCGTCACGTAAATAATACAATTACGGCCAAGGTAACGCGCGTATCGATTCGTAGTCGTCTCGTCGAGCCAACGACGGTTCTTTCGCCATTTCGTGCCTGCCGCCTACTTGCGCGGAACGTTCAACTTAATGAAATTTATCTCATCTATTAGGCATGTTACTTGTATGAAGGGAGTCGCGCGTTACATATTTGATGACGATGAAATGAATATATCCCGCTTTTCTAGTCAAACGCATTAAACTTTCAGGGATCAATTAAGTTTTTTCGGCCATTACATAAATAAGGTCAATCTAATCCCATCAATAGTAATGAAGTAAATATTAATTTACTGTAACTACATACTGAATGTAGTTACTAATTAACTCCGCAATTAATGTCGGTAACATAATGTTTATTGAAGATAAATAATTTGGATGATATTATAAATGTAAAGTCTATGAATACCGGCATATTTGTTGATTATAATGAAAAATTCGTTCATTAGCCCGCAGGTTGACCTATGCGAGAGCTATAATGTGCTGTAAAGCCAGTTTACCTAGGCCAAATTTGCATTCGCGAATATTATGCTCATAGGTTACGGTTCGCTATATTGTAAAATCAAAATAGGGCCGCGCCATTATGCATAATTTCGAGGAGTGTTTCACGGACGTAGATTTGCCGGCGTCCAAATTTGACGAAGACGTTCCGCCGTTATTCCGCGAAAAAGCAGAAAGAGAGACGGTCTTTACACGAGCGCGCCGTTCAATAATACCACTCGCGATTGTTCGTAAACGATCGTATAATCACGGGGATGATCGCTTCCGCAAGACTTCGCGTTCGAATACCCGTCGGCTACGCCCATGGCTCGGTACACATGCGTACATGTATGCGGTCCGGTATACGGTCGAATAAACCGGGGAAGAGTTTGTGCAAGCCGGTCTCTCATTAGGTTAGAGCAAATTAGCACGCGAACCCAAACACACACCAGTTAGCCCCCGCACACGACCCCGCCGAGCCAGCCCGCGACCTCTCCGGGGAGACGTTCCGTTTCGAGATTGATTATCCCCTATCGGCTCGTGCAGCGTTTCCTCTCCTGGTCGAAACTTAGCGAGGCCGCGGGTATCGATAATGCGGAGAGAACAACCGGGCGGTGCGGCGGTGCCGGCGGCGCCGGCGGGCAGGCGGTTGTTTCTGGTTTCGGGAGAACAGGAAGTGTGGAGACCGTAAATTTTCCCTCGGTCGGATCATAGACCGCGCCGAGGATATACAAAGCGGGCATACCAGGTCGGATAAGCTTTTGTGGCGTACGGTCGATCAATCGGCGACGACTATTCCCATAAGACGCGGGCCTCCTCTTCCCCCTTCCTACCATTCTTCGTAAAGTTTCCGACAGTTTGTTTAACTTGCCGTCGCGAAGGTCTCGCGTTATCGAGGAGCGAGCGAGAGAAGGCTTTATGCCAGTTATGCGGTAATTACTTTTCCGAGATATTGTCATCGGTTTTGCGCTTTATTAAATAAGCAGCTTATTGTACATGGTGTAAACCTTTACGAGATTTTATTGCGAGAGCTCGGGCTACCTCCCGCTAACCGGTTCCCTTTTCCGCTGCAACGCGCGTTATTATTCACCCGGAGTCCTCCGCGGTACAATCAAGTTATTCGCGAGTAAAACAAATCTCTCAACTCCACATTTCTGAGGAGATGCTCTAGAAAAAGAGAAAAGGAGAGGGGGGGGAAAAAAGAAAACTTCGCCTTTATTGCGTACCGCTCGACTGGACAGGATAGGAAGTAATACGAGAAAGCAACGACAAAGGGAGACGGATAATTGCTCGGAGGGATACGCAGGAATTCTTGTCTCCGCCTCTCTCGAAAACCTTATGCGACTATATGTAATTTAGAGAGGGTGGTATAAACGGTCGGTTGAAAAATTAATGCCCGTTGTGAGACACATATCGCGGAAGATGACAAGTCGCGAACGAGAGATGCGCTCCGGGAACAGCGAGTGGGCGGGGTGTGCTTGAGAAGGGGCCGGAGAGACCATCAAATCGGATTTCCAAAGCTCAGTTAATGTATACGATTTCAGGGGGCGAAATACCGGGCAAAAAGCGAGGGAAGGCGCGCGCGCGAGGGGACGGTTTCCTGCGACTGAGATCGACCACATAACTTTGAGATTAATTAAATTTAAGCGCTGTTAAAAGGATTAATTAGTAGTACGTACTTCTGCGAGGACACCGAAGCTCGGCACAGAATTATGCCGAGACGAAAGTTTCGCCGAAGAGGGATGAGTCGACGGCTAAAGTTAGGGGTTCGTTTGCGCTGCCCGAAGCTCGGAGACTTGGACAGTTGATTCCGAGCGAATGGCTCGAGCGTCGTATCAATTGCAACTGTAAATGTTTTGCGAAAGATATTTCGAGGAAAATTAATAACGGCAAGAGGGAGGAAGAAAGACGGACTAGTCGCAATTATGTTTCACGAAGATCTTTGATATTTGACTTCGCTGATCAAATCCTTTATCGTATTTCCCGACCGAGCGTCGGTAAGCGTAAAATTAGACTTCGGTGCCATTAAACTCCACGAAAGCGGTGACAAATGTCATATGTATCCCTCGCTGCTGTGAAAGATAACTGGTCGCCGTCATCGAACGTCCAACGCGTAGCATAACGTGATAACAATGAAAATACGCTATATTGCGCGTTGGCTATTGTAGTGTCAACCTATTGTCAATCCGAAGTTCTCGGGTATTATCTTACCAAATATGCTGCCTCGCTGCGAAAGTGAGCTCGCTGGCAAGAACCACTCAAACTCGAGTATCTTGTACCTATACCTCGCAGGAGTAACGGCTGAAGTACTCTCTAAAGCGGGCGGACCGAATGCCGAACGGCTCAGTGTCGGGACAGCCAATTCCAGTCTGTTAAGTATGCTTCGCGGTTTGAGAACTAATACTTGCCGGGATGTTAGCCGGCTAGCCGGGGCGTCTCATCGCGTTACGGGGTAAGTTCAATCGCGGAAGGATGCACATTCGTATTCTGAGGTCGGTTTATGATCCGCAGGACACTGGGAGCGACGTTTCGATGCTCGCCGGGGATCCACCATTTTCTTTCAAGGCGCGCGTGAATTTCACGTATAAAGTCACAAGACCACGGAGAACCTTTTGAGGCTCCTGCGGACCCTCGCAGCAGCCATATTGAATTATGACGTCAGATAATGCGCTATTTTATTCAAATTTATATTTATTTGCAAATGTCACGTGCGCAAAATCAGTATGTCATTCTCGCGTCAGTCTTCATAATTCAGTATGGCTATGGCGAGGGACCAGGAGTCTATAAAATCTATTTTTAGAATTTGCGCACGCGAGAGGAATGTAAAATGTTATTCCGAAATTATGCAGGTTAGCCCTCTTGTACGGCGGAAGGTTACTTCAATTTTTTGAATCCATCGCGCGACGGAAGAGCCGAGCCGCGATTAATTCACGAGCTCGCAGAGAGCGCTACAAAAGGCGGCCCTTTTATCTCCGTCTAAACGTGAGCCGGCCAATTCGCGCGTGCCTTCGTGAAAAAAGGAAAGAAATGCCATTTCGTTTAGGGAGCGTTTAGCGACGTGCGTTTTAAAGTGGCGGACAATGGCCTCGCTAATCGTTTAAAAGGATAGGTTCTGTGGACACGGAAATCCACGCGGAATATCAACAATAGACATCGATGGTATTCGATTGCCTTTAGTTATCCATTATTTGCACGGTTCGGGCGAGAGGAGCGAGCGAGAGAGGATCGCTCCAGTGGATCGCTTTCGAGGCACGTCTTGGAAATTTTCATCCCTCGCTGTTTACTTAGCTCGCGCCGGGGGAAGGAGAAAGGAGACCTCCGATTGTGTAGACTTTCTCGCGGCTCGACGGAAAGTCTCATCGCGGTTCTCATCGTCCACCGTTTTCCCGCCCCCGTACGCACATTCTTGTTTCTTGCCGTTGCCGCTGGAATAGTAAATAAGAATGGGCCCGCGCGCGCGTCCTTTTCGCTCGTACAACGTTCATTTTGCCGGGGAATGCCGGGAATGGCGTTCCGAGGAGGAGGCCGGAGACGGCGAGGAGAGAGCGAAAAGGGGAGGGTGCTCAGCGACGTGAAAGAGAGCGAAAGAGTGAGCGGTGTGGCCCAAGACAGCGGGACATTGTTCAAATTGCGGAGAGTGGAGACATCGATCACCGTGGTGCCGCCGCAGCTGAGCCCTCGGGGACAGACACAAGCGACCTAGCCATCCCCCTCGAATCTCTTCTTTCTTTCTGCCGGCGCTCCCACCGTCTCTCTCACCTTCATCTCTTACCTTTTGTTCTGGGCGAGGAGACAAGATTCCTTTCCGCCAGATTGTTACACATTAAAAATCTGTTTTATTCGAATCGCCAGATTTTTGGAATTTTATTACGGCAAGTCACTTAGGATATCAATTAACTCACCTGACGTTTATTAAGTGTCCTTCGGTTTGAACTACCTCGATGCACGTTTATTTATTTTTCTATGAATTGCAACCACTTGTAGAGTAAACCCGGGTATGGTGGCTATAGTTTTTTTTAATGTAAAAAATATACCGTTATTTTTATTATATTTTAATAGGATTTGGCACATATTACTTAAGTAAAACTTGAAGTACTTGAGGTAATATCATTGAAATTAAAGAGAAAATAATTAATACAAATTTTATATTATCAAAATATTACAACATAAGTATTGGCCGTCTTTTCTGACTTTAGAGGAAAAGATGGTCGTAGTATTATAAGAGAGTTAGCGATACATGTTTTATGTTACAGATGTATTTGAAATTTGGTAGAATAAAAACTCTTAATTTTACTTTATTATCTATAACTTTATTTTGTTTATATTATTTTCTATATAATAAAATAAAATTATACGTATACATGATATACCACAATTATTGTATATTATTAGATATAAAAATTTTTGGACAAAAACAAAGAAAACAAAATAAAACATAGATTTCTATTTTATTTTTATTCATTTTTTTTAAAAGTTACCTTGAAAATTTATCTTGAAAATTTATCTTCAAAAAAGTAAAAAGGCCATCTTACTCAAAGTATGAGAAAAAGAAGGCCACAGTTTTTATAAAAAAATAATGAAAGCAGAAACAAAAATTGTAGTTTACATTACAATTTACATACTTTTGATTACGACAGCTTTATTTCATATAATATATTATAGCAGTTTTTAGCGGATACATGAAAATTTTGCAGATAGTCAAAAGAACATGATGTAATATTCACAATATCATTATTTCGAATAATGTACAAACATAAACTACTGTAAATATCACTCATTTTTAAAAATGGTTAAAAAAACGCACTACTTAGCAATTATTAAAAAAATTACAGCCATGGCCTCCGGTTTACCCTATGCGATTCTTTATATACTATACGGATACATGTTTTTTTAGCTATCAGTTATATTTAACTTCTTAACTGCTGTCAATGATTCTTGAAAGGATTACTCTTTTAGAACATAATATAAACTGCTCTCTTCTCGTTCCTTTTGCTTTCTCCTCTCGCTCCTTCGCCCACGATCCCGTCTGTTAGAGCGACGCACTGGAAAACGCCGCTGATGCTTAAGAGCAGCCATCCTCGTCTCGGCTACGGTCGACCTTAAGCACCGTTTCTGAACTTTCGTTTAGGTACGTATAGCTACCCGTCGAATCGATACACCCAGCATTCGGGGGTCAGTCGATATTCACGGGAGATCAAGCGGCGAAATTCGTCGGGCAGGAAGATTTACGGGAGAGCGGAGAGGCCGTGGATCAGGCCGACTCTTCCGGGATGTGCGAGTTAAACTTTTATTTCCGGTGAGTTTGCATGCGCGCTGCGCCGCGAGGCGACACGACGGCAGGCGCTTCGCCATCAGCCCGGGGTTTCTGGATTACGCTCGTGTATTTTTGACCTGCATACGTCGCGCGCGACTGCCAGAAGTGGAAATATCGTTTGCGTTACCGAAATTTTCACGGCTCGCGTATTCCATATTTTTGTCGGGCAAATTTAATAACTGCGAATTACGCGCAGATCGAGCTATCGAGAGCTCTGTTTACGTACCGGTACAGCGAGCGCTCTCTCGAGGAAGGAAAAACATATTCCCCGGCATCCGTCCCGTCGACTTAAAGTGGAATCGATGTCCGGGGCCATCGATCACGCCGACTAATCCAACTTGAGAATATGCGTCGCGTTATCCGTCGCCGCGGAGCCGTCGTGTGTCACGGCGCTCGATTCCAAATCCCAGATAGGTATAAGTGGCACGGCAAAAAAAAAAAAAGGCTCGACGAGCAGAAGCGCAGCGTGGATGCAGATTCGTGCACAAACCGGCCCGCCGCTTTTCGCGTCCGGCGACTCTGTCAGTCGGCGGGAGAGAGAGAGAGAGAGAGAGAGAGAGAGAGAGCAAAAAAATCTTGCGTCCGGGGAATGGGCGTCGGCTGACGAGACATCGCTCGCTCTCGTACACATCGCATCGGATATCCCGGAGCACGGATAGCACGAGGAAGAGGGCCGGGGCCGGCCGGGCCGGGAGAGCATCCAATCCTAATAACGTTGAAATTTTTATACGCCGACATGGGCGAATAAATTCTTGGATCGCGGCCAGTGCAGCGCCCCGGACGCGAGGCGCGTACTCCTTCCCCGTTCCCTGATTTATTCGAGATCCATTCCGATATTTATCTTCCTATCCAGATACGACGTCGATCTGCTTTCGGCTGAATATTCAAGGGCGCTTTGTGCCTCTCGCGATTTTCCTCCTTGTTCGGCCGTTAGCCGTCCTACTTTCAATCGCGGTCAAGCGCACGGCGAATTATCGATCAGCAATCGGCTTAATTATCGCGAACAATAGTTTCCGTGAGGTATTTAAGTCGTCCTGATTAATTACGCGAGGCAGCAAGGAGGATTCAGCGAGCGTACTTCTTTAATTGTCATTTGACGTGAAATAAAAGGAACTCCAAAGAACGATTGGAGTGTTCACTTTCTTTTTCTGATATATTATATTCAACAAAAAAAAAACACTAGAACAAGAATAATCATTTCCTGTAGTTTTTTTAACGCTGAACACGAATCCGTTTGTCAAATAGCTCCACCACGTAATAATTTTGAGAAATTTGCAGTTAAAGTTGCAAAAATGGGCTCTTTTCATGTATTTTGTCATATTATAACTATGATTGTGACGTGATAGAGAAGTTTCCTTGCAATCAAAATTAAGTACGATGTTAGGACTTTTAGTCCTCAATAAGAATTTTTAGTGTCGGCTATGGTTAATAAAGTATTCATAGTTAAATACGGGATTGAAGTATAGAAATTGCAATTGGATCTGAAAAAATGGTAAAAAATACATATATTTCTGTTCAAAAGCGTTTGAATGTTACACGTATAAGTGAGAAACGCTACGTGGTCGGGTGATGCAATTTTTTAAGTTAATTTGTGCCTTGTCGCTAGGTGGTTGAGTGATTCAATTTTTTAAGTTTTGACATCCGCCATATTGAATCCACCAGTTTGAATTTGTCAATGTTAACATTGAAATCGTATTCAGCGACCCAAAAAAGCTTTAAATTTATATAAACATAATTGAAAGCTATTTGGTAAATCGTCAATGACTTAATTCACAGCTTTTCTGCAATAGACCCCATATTTAACCATAAATATCTTATTAAACCGTAGCCGACACTAAAAAATTTTTTTTAAGGGCTAAAAGTCCTAACAACATACTTAACTTTTATTGCAAGAAAACTTCTCTATCACGTCACATATCGTAGTTGTAACATAACAGAGTATATGAAGATTGTGCATTTTTACAACTTTAACTGCAAATTTTTCAAAATTGTGACGTGATGGAGCAATTTGACAAATGGATTTGTGTTCAGCGCCTAAACAACTACGGGAAGTGACTATTGTCATTCCGGTGTTAGAAAAACAGTTTAATTTTTTTGTCAAACAGTGTTATTTATTTTATTTCGGCGCCTAGAATTCGCTTCTGACCGTGAGCGTTCGCTCCGTTTCGCCCAGTTCCGCGACGCCGCGCCGCGCCGGCCATCGTGTGAGATTAGGCGGCCACTTCGAGATGCGAGTATGTTTGCTCGGTATTCTTGGCACAATGACGCTCAAAAGCTCTGACAAAGGGCGCACGCATACCTAGAATGAATGGAAACAATGCGACGGAGGCAGTCGATGGCGAGGTGAATTGTGGTGGCAACTTATCCGGGAGTTACGCCCAATGCGCCACGCCACTCGCATTTCGGAAAGTTTAAAAGCGAATCCAAGTCCTCCGTCTAGCGAATTTCTCCGCACTGTAATTACTCATATCACCGCACGGTTTTGTCTGGATACATATCGCTAGAAATACGCCGCTTCGTGGCATTAATTCAGGAACGCGCGGCGAAGTTATTTCTCCTAACTATGCAGGGGCTGCCCCAAATTCACCGCTTTTCCTTTCGAATAGAAAAGATTACAAGAGAAATTGTGTCAACGTGGAAATATCGATGGTATTAATTTGAATTCAAGATAATTGAAAATCTGAAGAATAAATTTAATCAAAAGAACAAAGTTTTATCGTTTAATTTCAGGCAAACTACAAAACGTTTGGTTTTTGCAAAAGAAATTGCAATTCACACAAATTATGAAAATATTAAAAATACTACAAACTATAAAATCGCAAAAATTATATTCTTGCCTTAATTCTAAAAAAAAAAAAAGATTAATTAAATTCATCTAAGAAGATAATTTATTATTGTTGTCGTTAATAAATATACATTTGCAAGGGAATGAACTGAAAGAGAGTAGCCTGTAAAAATTCTACAAATTTGGACATTTCTATATTGTCTCTCAAAAGTACGTAAATGATTTCTGAAAATCTTCCATACGAATCTTTCTTGAGAATGAGACTCGAAAGGAGAACAGTTCGCCGTCATGGTGTAATTTTAATTCCGCTATTCGTGAAACGGCGGATTAGAGCGGCTTACGGGCGGCTGTTGGCTGCGCAACGCGGGTGTTCAGTGCTTACGTTTCGACGCGATGAATATTTAGCTGCGGTGTTTCAAAACGTTAAGACGCTTCGCAGACGAACTACTGAATCCCAAGGTTAACCCTATCTTCACCTACGAGCGCGTTTCGCAGCGCGATGTAAAGGAGTACATTTCCACATTAACGTTCCGACAACGCGAATACGCCGCGAACTGCCGTGAGCGGACGACGATTGCAGCAGATGTTTGCTTTAGTTGTGTACCGCGATACTAACTCCGAAGACACTTATTGCACAATAACAATGAAAATTTCTGACGTTTCTAGTAACGTTGGAATATTGCTGAGAAAAGCGGTTGTTTACAGTTGTAATTTTTAGTTTATTTTTTTCATCCTTAACATTTCTACTTCAATTCATTATAGAAGAATTTAAGTAAAAATATTAGCGTCATAATGAGTAAAATTTTTATTGCGACTACATTTGCATCGTATAAGGAGAAAAAAAAGATTTCAATATTTTTTATTTTTTACAAACAAATATGTTTGATTTTTTAGACGAGATGTATTATATCGAGGAATATCACTAGAATTTTTATTGTTTTCATTTTATAAAAAAATTTTACAACAAGTTTTAAAATTTGAAAAGCCGAGGATTTATTTTTTTTTGTTTTTGAAAAAAAATCTAAAGTGAAATTAATCTCTGACAAATACTTACAAAGTCAGTAAGTAATCTCGAACAATCTCTTTTTAATTAAATATGTCGGAATTTTCCACATCATTTGACTTCAATATTAGCCAATAGTCGACAAGTGATTTTAATTGTGTGCCGCCACGTACGCCGGATCTGATCGAACATCGCGAGTCGCGATGCGGAAAAAGTCAATGACTCCAATCGATTTTCTTGGGAACACGAGCCAGCGAGCCCTCGTCGATTTTAATCCGCGGTGTTCAATTAACGAACGCTTGCTGAGCCATGACGCGTCAGCCGTATCATCGCGCGTAACGATTGCTTTCGTTGCGCGACAATGCAGAGCCGTTCGCAAATTGGAAAGCGACGCGCTTCACGCTCACGCGCCGGTGGCCGCGCGGTACGATTAACGCGTTAATTATACAGATCAAGGGACGCTGCGTTGGGTATATTTTAGGTAATTGGGAGCTTGCCGGAATCGTCGCGCGCCCCTTACACCGTCCTCACGCCTCTGTAAAGTGACTGTGCAGGGCACAGTGTGTGTCTCCTGAGCGTCGGCAGAGAGAACGCCGACGAAATGACAACACGAAGCGAGATCGAATTGAAATGTGTTTCCGCATTTTTCCCGTCTTTATTTTCCATATCGAGTGTCTATCAACGCAAAGTTCATAGATACTTGTTCAAAGTTATTCTTTTATTCTAGCGATGTGCTTTAGATATCGGAAAGACACGTTCGCGAAGGACGAAAGCGAATACTTTGACGTTACGTGCCATAAATGTATTGAGAAAGTCAATCTGTATTTTTCCAATTAATATTTATCACAATACTTGAGCACAAATAACTTGATATTAAAATATATCACGGCTTCAAATTAAGTAAATATAAAGTCTAAAAGGAAATCTAGGAGTCAAATCTATACATTGAAAAAAAATTCTAGGTAAACTTATAAGATGTATTTAGTAATGCAATTTTTAAAATATTTAGTTAGCATTACTAAATATAATAATAATAACAAAACATTTTTGTTATAAAATGTTTTGTAACAATTATAAACATTTCATTTTTATGACATTATTGTATCATAATTGTATCAATACCTATATGTTTAGTTGAAACTATTTCATCAAGCTTGTTGGTAACTTTTCTCACGATGGATTATTATAATCATTATTATAATTTTTTATTTTCAGTGTAAATCCTTTACGAGATTTATAACATGCTAATGGATAATATTTTCAAATATGTATAATAAATGATATGCATGTGCGAGAGAAAATGTTTCAATGACTATCAATTTCAGAGATTATCTCAAACAAATATAATGCTAATGGTGTACATTTGATGCAAGAAGATGTACTACAATAATTCCCGAGTAACGACAGCCAGTTCGTTTATCGATCTCCGGCTCCCTTTTTACCTGGGATGCAACGGAGGCGCTCATCCGGCTGGGTATCATTTATTTAGCAACACTCGTTCGCTCGCGCGGCGATGCCTTTATTATTCACAAGACCCCGATACGCCAGCGTGAGACGGGACGATACGTTAAGTGATTGGAAATTATATGAAATCGCGCGCGGCGCACGGGGGAGGGGGCGTGTGTGCGGTAGGTCTAACGTCGGCCGGCATTATTCTTCCGCGACCGAGTCGATCGAATCGAGCGACACGGGCGTCACGTCGCGCCGGGTCGTTCGGGAAAGTTCCCTCGCGCTATTTGCGCGATCCGTTTGCGATTTGGCGCGGCTGCGATCGCGCGCGCGCGTCGATCCCGGCCCCGGCTTGACGCGGTCGGGCGGCGGTTAGCGAAAGGGTGTAGGTACCCGCCGCCACCTATGGCTGGCATCCACCTACCGGTTTGTGCCTCGTGGCGGATGACTCTCGTAGACTGGTGTTAGGGATCCATTAGCTAATGGCCGCACCAGCCATCTGCTCGACATAGCTTTTATTCACCCGTTGCATTCCCCTCCCCCCCCCCCC
>VBVQ01000201.1:8994-78339 GCA_011636635.1 Tetramorium simillimum | reverse complement strand
ATATTATTACAATCATTACAATATTAACCGAAATAAAACGTAAAGCTACATTTATTATAAATTATGGAAACCAAGATACGATTTTGAGGTACTCGTAAATATCTTAATAAACATTATCTTCATATTTTTTTGATGACCTACTCTGATCATCATAATCCAAGTATTCTGCCAGAAAATCTTCAAATTTCGACGAGTTATCAGTTTCGGGAGGAATTCGAGAGGAATGGAAATAGCCCATGATGGAAAGTAATGAGCCTAAGCCGGCATTTTTGCATAATGGCCATAAAGCCAGCGAAGCATTCAGACGTCGTACTTCGTAAAGTTGTAAAAAATCGATAACTCTCTCAATGCTAATCAACTGGAATTAGCACTTCTTTCTTTACACTTCGTTATGAGATATTTACGAGTACCGCAAAATCGTATCTTGCAACAACATTTATTTATATAGAAAATAAAATAATTAAGATAAAAAAATTATATATATAAATTAATTTATTTAATAAACGACTACAACGTAAAAAACAACGTTAATTTTAATTTTAAAAAATTTACACAAATTGTATCAAAATAATTCAATATCAACAAAATTATCTAAAAAATGTACATAAGAGTGAATTTTTAAAATATTTAAAACAAACAGTTTTTTTAAAAGCCATTAATTATTTTTTTATTTAAATTCAGAATTTTATTTCTATTAAATTTATTTCTATATTTCATTTTTTCTATTGATTACTACTTTTTTATTTTTATCAACATGACTGATTTTCAAATGTGTACAATATTTAACGTTCATTTCTTCAACGAACATATCAATTTTCGACATCACTTATCTATGGGTTAATAAAAAACATCCCATAGATAAATTTATATCACCGTTTTACAAGTGCTTTTATCAACATTTTATGCATTTGTTTAATTCTTTTTATCATTTATCGTTTGAATTAATAGTTATCACTAGGTATCAACTGTCTTAAAAACATTTGCTCTCTAAACTTCTTTATCACAGTGACAAACGCTTTCTTGGCGATATATCGCTTCCTATCACTTCAGAATAAGGCCCCCGGGACCTCTAAGATTCCTCTTATAATCAGGGTTGATGAAATGAAAATTTACTCAGAGTTGGATGATCTTTAATAGTATCTTGTCAATGCTTGTTTCTATGGAAACAAATACGCAAACAAAGCATATGGCAATCTGTAATTGTAATTTTCTAATGTATATGCTCCCAGTTATGGAATGTCAGTTTATCAAATTGTAAAATAAGAGAATTGACAAAATATAAAATGTTAAAAATTCTTTTCTCTCAGTTTAAATTGTGCAACATATATATATGTATATATTGTTAATATAATATTAGATGTAAATAAAAAGCTAATATGTAATTCAGTAATTCAAACACTGTAAAAAATAAGTTTATTTAGATAAAAAGACAAATTATAAAAATTTGTAATGCATGGTCTAAGGTAAAAATTATTTTTATAATCGGTTGTAAAGAAAAGTAGTTGCTAATAGTTGCCTTGTATCAACATATATCATTTTTATTTAGCTCTTTATATCTTTATCTCTATCGAATATATTTCTTTTTAGAGCTGATCATAAATCTCTCGGTCTTGGGATGAGCCGTTAGTTGGAAGCACTTTGGGAACCAAGTGCTGGTTTATTTTCTCTGCCAGGTGGACTTGATATGCTGGATATAAGCGGCGATGGAGATGCTAGACTTATTTGTGCTGATCTAGGACCAGTTGGAAGTGATTCCACAAAGGTACTGTTTTACAACGAAAAAATATGTGTATGATATGGTAGATGATGTATATATAATATGATATAATTTTTGGTATCATAATAGAGTAATAGAAAGTAAAGAGAAAAAGAAAAAAGTGAAAAAATACTTGCATTTTTTGCAATTCTAGTATTTTGCTTTTAACATGATTTTATAAATCTTAAGGACATTCTCTCAACCTTATAACTTAAAAATCACTTTTCTTAGAATGTCCTTAAACATATTACACTCATGCAATTAAATTAAAATAAGCAAATAACATAGAAATATTTATTCTCTTTATTGAATAATTTATATAATTTTTTTATTTGACTCATTTACAATATATTCTCGTTTTTATATACGAGTGTATAAAGGAGGCGATCAGATAACTGAGCATAACATGATAGATACACCTTGTGGAGTAGTCGGGTTTTATACGGAGAATGGAGAATCTCGATCATCTGTAGTTGCTGTAGGAGCTGGTGCTAGCGTATATATTTTCAAAAATATGAGACCATTCTTCAAATATTGTCTGCCGCATATTGATGCTCATCCAAAAGAACGAGAAGTATTTATATTTTGTCGATACATAGTGTAATAATGATATAAGATCATCTTTAGCCAATTTCTATTTTGACATTTATATTTTGATACAAATAGTAATTTTAATAATTTGACGCAGATTTGGCATAAATGTGGGCTGGACGAGGAATTAAACGTGCTGAGTCTCGCGGATGATTTGGAGCTGTTACTGAAAGAACTTGGCGCGGCATTTCTCTCTCCTCGCACTTTGAAGTTTCTCTCTTTGGATAATAACTTACGATTGAGTTTCGCAGAACAATACAGACAGGTGCCGCTTGTCAAAGCCAATGCCTTAACGGCAATTGCGACGATACGCAAAGACTCGTGGAACGATCCCGCTAGTAGTTGTCTTATATTAGGAACCGAGTCTGGCGAAGTTCTTGTCTTGGATCCCAGGTACTTTGTTACATAATCAATCAAGAAAAAATTCGTTTATGAAACATTTCAGGCATATTCTGTATGTATATTATTTACTTGCCGAGCAGAGCTTTTTCAGTTATGGATAAGCATAAGTTGGAATGGCCACCAACAGCATTTGCTAGTTGTGGCTTATGGACGGGTGACGGTCGCATAATTATTGTTGGAAGAGATGGAAAAATAGGAACAATTAGGAGGGGAAGTTCTGTGAAACTTTGGGAAACGTTGCCCGCGCCCGCGGTAGCTATTTCCGTTCTCACTTCTGAAGAAGCGGCAGTAGCCGTTATGGATGGTACTCTAATGGGATTTTCAAAAAGAGTACGTTGAAAAGAACATTTTAATACAATAACAAATTTTTATATTAGATTTCTTTCTGATGATTCTTTTTACAGGGGATAAAATTGTGGAAGATTAATATTCCCGGTATAATATTAGATCTAGTTAGTTTACCAGTACCACAAAACGGACTGTCTTTGTTAGCTGTAAGTACGGTGGGCTATGGAATTCGTGTTTACGATGGGAAACATCATGTAGATACAGTGAAAATTATGGAGCCTGTATCTGCTCTTAAGGTATCTCATTCTTAACATATATACGTATTAAAATGCGACACAAAATTTATAAATGTGTTATCTTTCTTTTTCGTATGCAGTACGGACGAATGGGACAAGAGGAACGAACAATAGCTATGGTCACTGTCGGCGGTGGTTTATGTATGAAAATTCTGAAGCGCACTGCTGATTTTAATACGAACAATTCGTTGTCGAATTCGTTGTCGAGTAATACGTCAAAGTTCTCGATACCGAAGAAAACACGATTGTTTGTCGATCAAACGATAAGGGAGAGAGCCGAGGCAAAGAAAATTCATAATACATTTCAGCAGGGCTTTCTCCGCTTACGCCTGACAACGGCCAAACAAGCGTCCGAACATTTAAGCGAAACTCAAGCATCAGGACCGAATCCTATCACATTGGAGACAAATGTTCTCGGTTTGGGTCCCAATTACGTGATTCGTATTATAGTGACAAATATTTCTGAAGGTTTGTCCCCAACGGAATTATATATTCTCTGTAGAGCCGAGGACACTGTTGTGAATCCTTGTGTGATCAATCTACCTTTGTTACCGAGTGCTGTGCCTATACCGCTAACTATTAGTGCAAACTTGAAAAGTCAAATATCAGGGAAAGTTAAAATATTACTCTGCAAGAAATCAAATCCGAAACCTTTGGTTGCAGCGACTGTAATATTGCCCGCTGCCGAGGAAGATTTTGAAGTCTAAATCTAAATCATATTTATTCAAATTGCAATTGAGTGTTGAACCATGTGCAAGTACAAATATGAAATAAATCGTATTTTATTTAATTTAAAATGAATTTTGTCTTATAGATGTAAAATAAATTGAATATTATCGTAGAGAGATATACATAATATATTTATAAAATATAATTATAATTTAATTTTTTTACACTATTTTTCAAAGAATTGTATTAATAATTTACAATAAAATGTGCAATACGTTTTCATGTACTTTGTTTATTATGTATCTGCAAGTATAATCTTATGAATTAATATATCTTTCGTTTTTCTTGATTGTACATGTTACATTGATTAAGGCAACAAGAAGCTATATTCATATGCACATCAGGTGTGTTGCGTATTAATGTTTTATAAGCATTCTGACTAACAACTTTCCTTATATATATATTGTCGACATGTTTTAAAAGTAAACTTTCAAATACATATATAAGATAAAATGCGTAACTAAAATTAAAATGACGCTCTTTTTATATATAATACAACTTTAAAAAAAAATGAAAAAGTATACAATACATTATGTATTTTTACAATTTCAAGCTCGATTAATTTGTAAAAATAATTCGTTTTCGTTATTATTAAATTTAATACATTTACAAAACTTTTAATAATTAACAATCAAATAGACTGATGATAACAGAGATGCAATTTTTCAGTGTTCATTCAGTTGCAACTTTCCCATAGCCATTTTCGCTCCTAAATCTTATTTAATTTTGTAAAATCATGGATACAAAGAATCTTTGAAATAACATGATATAATTCGATGTAATAAAATAAATAGTATAAAATCGTGCTTTGATAAGGATTTCTAATAAGCAGTCGTTATTTTTAAACGTGATTACAAATTTTGTTGCTATTGGAAGATAATATTTTAAACAATAAATGTTCCAAATACGTTTAGAAGAGATATGGCTGTTTCATGTATTACGCTGTAATAATAATAATTACGACAAGCACACCGTTTCTAAAATGGGCAGTTTTTTATACGATTACGATTACTTATAGTATTGCATATAACATTAATTATAAATCAATATAACAACATATCAGCTAGCTAAGCTAGCAAACTATTGTGGAAAACACTATAGAACGTCATTCGCATTCTCGCTTCAGTCACATTCATTACTCGCGCATCACATTATACATAATCGAGAAACGTAGGAGTAAATAAAAAAAAGATTCGCTTTCATTGGGAGCAAACATATGGGAACGTGGACGTAATATTAATGAATTCTTGTACGACAATCGCAATATGAGTGCTTCCAACTTTATGTTTTTTGTCGACTCGGTTATACACGTTGTATTATCGCGACAGCATACGTTCCTATAATATTTACTTCTCTTCCACTACATTATTTTAGGTACATGTTCCTTCCACGTGTGCACTGTGGACAACAGATCAGATTCTATACATGATTTTTCGGAAGTAGTAAACCCGTGTACATGGCACCAAGCGACTTCTTTGAACACGTCTCTAATAATCTTAAGCATACAAAAATAAATTATAATAATATGATTGTGTGTCTCTGTGAGCTTACGCATATATAGTGAATACTATATTATGTGTACACATACACACGTATACATGTACGCACGTGCCTACGTATATATGCATATATATGTGTGTATGATAAAGATATATAAATTATGTATATATTTTAAAGTACAATATCCCTTAATAATTATTCGTGATTTTACGGAGTACAAGTAAAATGCTCATCTTTTTCATTTACAATGCGTCTTAATGGAACACCTAGGCGAGTTGTATGCTAATATTAAAATTTTGACTACAAAGTGTATTCAATGTGCATCAATAATGCCCGTATGTTTGAAAAGAGATTTTATTATATAACATTATATATAATACGTAAAATCATTTTGATAAGAAGGGAGAATTTACATCGAAATTATATGTGTGTGTGTGTATGTGTGTGTGTGTGTGTGTGTGAGCATTGTCTCCCCTAAGTGTTCCTACACTAATAGATCCACCATGGCGTTTGCTGGTGTTGCTTTGGCTGCAGCAAATTATCTGCGTCATAAATAAATCAATTACTTAAAAAAGTTTGTCGTAAACTTTAATCATTCGTCCATAGATTTACATCGTTGTACTTACCTACGTACTTTAGATTTAAGTAAAGAGTTACAGGCTTGTGAAGGCACAAGATAAAACGACTAGGATCAACGCTAGAAGAGTTCCGGGAGATCGAATAGTTGCCGAATTTCCTTCTGCAAATAGATAAAAAATTAAAAATTAACGATGAAAAAGTTAATTTAAAATAACAAATATTTTGTTTAAGAAGAAAATTAAAAATTGTAATTGTACCTTTTAGTGCCAAATCAGGTGGATAATCTAAAAAAGAAAAAGTTTTAATTTTTGTAATCTGTTTATCATCAATTATTTTTATTAACATTTTAATTATAAATTGCTTAATCACGTGTGTCTCGTTTAATTTTATAATCTAATTATAAATCAAAACAAATCTTTTTATATATATAGCGATTTTTTTATTCAATTTAATTATTATTTGTAGTAAAATATTGGGCAAGCAAAGATGCATATGTTGCTTAGTTGCTTAAAACATACAAAATTTGCATTGATCAACATATATATATATATAAAATATACGCACCACCAGTAAACGTGTGCGGTTCTGCATCCAGAGTCCATCCGAATGAGTTTCTAGCCTTTAGGATTGCTTCGTAGGATCCAGGCTGAAGATCTCGAATTGGATGCTCTACCATAAATTGATTTCCTTTACCCTCTTTGACTTCAGGGTCGATAACGTTCCACTCTTGGTCACCTTTGCGACGATACTGTAACTGTAAATAGAAAAATTGTGTCTCGAATCTATTACTTTACTTTAGGAATTCTAATAGAAGAATGCATTTCTTTATGCACATCGCAAATTTACCTTATATTGAATGATCGGCGAATAACTCTCCAAACGCCACTTCAGAATAATTCCTGCATCATCTTTGGTCACCTCGGCACCATATATCATCGCTGGCGAGGGCACTCCTAAAATATGTTTATAAATGAAAATTTGCTTGCCATCTAAGATTCTTTAGCGAGTCACAAAAGTTAAACAAAAGCATTTGTATATTTTCGTGACATATTCATCTTATACAGAAAAATGTCTTATATAATTTTTCTCTTTTTATATAATTTATATCTATAAATTATACAATTATATAGATATATCATTTTACAATATGTAACAACAATTATACCTGTTAGGATAACAGATTTAATATCGTGACCATTGGAATTCTGCGCGCGACACTTGTACTCGCCAAAGTCCCGTGTCGAGGTATGCAAGATCTTCAAAACGTGCTTGGTCTTGTTGCCATTTATTGTTACCCCGTTCTGCATCACTATCGATCCTTTCTTGTACGTAAGTTTCTTGTCTCCTTTATGCCATGTTATGATTGCCTTGGGATAGGCGTTCACGATACAGGTCAGTTCTGATTCTATACCTTCACCGCTGTAAACTACGCTTTTCTCCACTTCGATTTTAGGTTTGTCTGTCATGAAAGCAGAACGCGTTAATTGCTAATGTCAATATACAAGACAGACATGGCTTTGAGAGCCACGCCGGCCAAACGAGTGTGAGCAATTAACTCACAATGCACGTTGACAGTGATCGCTTCCATCGGCGGTGTAACTGAATGATCCTCAGCGAGGCATTGATACAGGCCGCTGTGAGACTCGTTCACATTCCTTATCGTGATGTAATTTCCGTCCAGGATCACGTTGGGATCATCCACTTTCTTGTTCTAAAACAAAAAGAAAGACGGAATCAGTTTTGCCTTTTAATTTATAAAACCCTGGCTATCTTTAGCATCTGTGATTATTATGAATAATGTGATGCTTTTACAGTGATAAACAAGCGTGATAAGAGAGCGACGATATTACAGTTATCAATGATATTTTTAATGACGTTTCACACACACACACCTTGATAAACCACTTGATTTCGGGCGGCGGCTGTATGTCAGTCTCGCAACCAAGCCTGAGAGTATGGCCCAGGTTCACTTCAACCTTTTTCGAGGGTATCACGCGTATGATCCCTTTGTGCGAGTGCTGCGGCGGCGGAGTTTCTTGATATATTTCATCAACCAGTACACGATGGATTAAATCTATAGTGTCAGGTTTCCGCAAGATACTGCACTTATAATTGTTGGAGCTGTCCGCGACTGACACGTTATAGATTACCAGACTGTTATCCGACATTCGCATGATCCTCTTAGGCTCTGAAGTATGTATTTGCGATTCGACGTATAGATACTCGTCGTCCTTCATCCACGCGACCACATAATTTTCTAAAATAATCCACAATAAACTTAACGAAGCGCACAAACAAGGAGAATAATCGCATACAAAGAATTAATTAAAATTCATTAATTATTTTATATGTCGTAAAAAAGTTTGAGAAAATACCGGACAATTTTTAATAAAAACTAGAAAATTAATTCTGGAAAGATATAGAGACGCTTTTGAAGTATATAGTTGTGTTGATTGGCGAATGAAAGAGATTGTTACTGTTTTACGAACCTGTGTGGGTCACATCACAAGGTAGTTTAATGGTGCTTCCAGCAGGTACGCGAATGCTCAATGGCTCTGATAAGATTTGCGGAGGCGCCTCAGCGGTGCCGGTATTGTCATTCTCGTCCTCTTCGTCGTCTTCCTCGTCTTCATCGAAAGGAGGATCACCCTCGTAATCCGGTTCCTCTGTACTCTTAGTTGGTTTACACAAGCCTATAAGAAGATATAGTATGATTTGAGTTTTCATACGTAGAAAATAATGGTTTCTAATTTAATGAGTTTATATTAAACTATTTAAGCGCGGCTCGTTAACTTTAAAATATATCAAAAAAATTTACCGAGAAATAACAAAATTTAATCTCGGAAAAATTATCGGAAAAATTAATTACTGTTTACTACGCAATAAAATCAATAAAGCATCTTCTGGGAAATTAACGATGATAGAAATATTCTGCAAGATTATTTGTGTGGTTGCACAAGGATGTAATAAAAGCATTAATGCGAAATCAATCGCGCTTTCTCGAGAAGCGGCAGTTCGATCCGTTAATTCGCTGAACCGCGAATGCCGGTGGTTGGCCCATAACTCGTTCGCCGGCGATCGGGTTGTCCATCGAAACCGCAGACCATCGTATCCGAAAACCAAGAGGGATGGTGCGGTCGAAATTAGATTTCTGGTGTACGATCGCGCGAGCTCGATTTCGAGGGACGGAGCATAAGCGCGAGGAATATCGCGGTTTTCGCAAAGAGTAACGCTATTGCCAACTTCTTGTCAGCGAAACAGAAATCGTGATTAAACTGGCTGAAGAGAGCTCTTTGCGTGTCGGCTATCAATTTGCCTCGTTTTTTTCAAAGAGCATGACGTTTCCATACCAAGGCATTGTACACGCTTCGATTTTAGCCGATGTAACCACACCCTGTGCATGAGGAAAAAATGGGTCGAACCTGACTCTCTATGGTTAGTCGAGTCGAGTAAATGGCACGAAGCATCCGATAATTACGCGAATTAACATCGTTAAATCGTCACTCATCGTGATTGGAATCGTTGAGAGAGAGACGCGAATCTGTCGTAATTTTAAACGATTAGCGAGTGCTTTACTAAAGTAAAAGATTGTAAACCTCGTATTAGAATTTTATTCAATTCTGTTACGTTTTCATTAAATTATGTTAATTAAATTTATTAAATAAATTTTCAAATTACTGTTAAATATTAAGAATAAATTGACAAAGAGCACATTGTGTGAGTATTCTTTAAAGTACCAAAAATTAGAGATACTGTAGCAAAGAATCAAATAAATACAAATTAATTATGAACAACATAATGATGGAAATTGAATTAAAAAATAATTGTCCGCAATTCTTAGGAATTTTTGCGTAAAAATGTTGAAATATCTATGTAGTGTCATATAGTGTTCTTTTTATATTAAAAAAATAGTTGCATGTTACCTATGACTCAAGAAAATGAATATACGATAGATCAGCAGCGATTATACGGGAAGAAGCCCATGAATCTAGATTAATGGTTGACTACTACATGTATGCCAGTACCACCCTTGTGCTCTAGTTAGATCGCAACCCCCGTCCCCGTGATTCCATCTAGGATGTCCTGAGCAAAGACTATGCTATACACGTGAACAGGCGCCACGGTGTCCCATTGCTCAATCTATGTAGTTCCATAGGTACCCACGCACTCTTTCAGCCGGTCTAATGTCGTGGAACATTGCGTTCATAGTTTATATTCACTTCGCGGTCCGCCCCAACGAATATGTATGTCATTCACGATGTGTCTACCTACTTTATTTTCGAAAAAGATTTCGTGCTGGCAATTCACAAAATAATTCGCTATTTATGCGTTACATATTTATATATTTATCTATATGTATATTACGCACAGCATTTTCTATTTTAATATATAGAATAATAAAAAGTTCTTTTATTTTAAATAATAAATGTACGCGATAATAATTGATTAATAAATTTATAATAAAAACTAAAATGAATAAAAATTCTTCTTTTTTAAATTCTTATTAATTAGAATTAGATTTTTACTAGAATTATTATAAGCGCTTATTTTGGCAGGTAATTGTGGTTTCAAATATTTGTTAAACACGAAGTCGGAACATTAACGACCTTAATTGAAAAACGAGATTGAGAACATTGATCAAAGGAACGGCACAATGATTTAAATTGATCAGGTACACGAAATACATTAAGGTGTATCTAAGGTGTGGTTTGCCATTGGAGTCTAGCATTTTTAACCTGACCTTATAATTTGTCTTCCGTATCTTGTTTCCCCAGCAAGTTTATTACTTCGAAATATGCCTTCGTAGGAAATCGCAAAATTGCATTGAAATCACGAATCTTACGAAACAATCCCTCCCTTTCAGACTTTTTTCTTGCTTTGTATATTAGTGCTTGTATACATATAAGTAATAACTGAAATGTTGTATAAAGAATAAAATTTTATTACAGAATACTTTTAATTAAAAAGAGAAACGTACTGTGACATTTCGTTAAAAATAAATCTATCCTGAATTCCAAGAGTTCACAGCTAAATAAAAAGTTTGATCGACAGCTCCGGCATACATTTTTACGTCAGAAGTAGAGAGTCGAGTCTCTTTTGCCGTAAATCAACGTGGAAATGCAGTGACTCATCGGATTGCGAAATATAAAAGCCCCTGCGTTTACCGCAGCCGGTCTCATCCGCATTTTCATTAGCGATTCGCGCAACGTGATCCGCGGGGAATAACGGATGTGTGAAAACCGCAAGCCCATCATGCGGACATTGCTTTTTCACCCTGCTGATGTCACACCATGACAGTACACCCGAAAAAAGGACGGGGTAGACCTCGGTGACGTTGCTTCTGCGGGACACGTCATCCTGCGGTGTCCTCAGTCCTCACGTGCGTTTCAAACGAGGACGAGACCGGGGCTGGGCACAGACGGACTGTCGGGGGTTTCGCCCCACAAATCAACGGCGCGGCCGTAAATTACTGACATCGAGAGGCGCGGAAAACATTCCTCGCGTCGCGAAAATGTCAGGGTGCATCCGCGGTTAGTGTTACAGCGATCGAGCGATCCGCGGGACGCGCGAGCGTCAGAAATAACTCCCTCGACGACGAGGAGAAGGAGAACCCGTGCGGGTTCGTTGGATCGTAGCTCAAAGCTGACTTCCGTTTACGAGATCCCCCTGCAGCTGGGACCATTCGGATTCCACGTAAAATAGATGCAAACAAGAATCCTCGAGTTACAGCGTGCAACGAGATCTTTCCTCAATTTCCGATTTTGAAATGAAATTAAGATACATTTGTTTTTTTTAAGAAATAAATATAACAAATATTAACAAATAAGTAAAAAATTAATAAGAATCGACGAATATCTATTTCTCTCATTTCAATATTCTAGATAAGCATAAGTATGTCTTAGGGAGATTTTTTTGTCGACCCGCAAGACTTCTCCGAAAAGTTTCAAGTCGCACCGTTAATTCGTGATCATTCGTCGGTTGCCTGGTAGCACATGGGGTGCTAAAGGAAACGTCTTAACGATCTCGGAAAGTTCCCCTTATCGATCGCGTCTTTCTCCCTCGCGTTGACTAGCCGTATCTTTGTTTGTTCCGGCAAGCCTCACTTCCTTTTCGTGGGAAACCGTGCCGAGAGGGTGGAAGATACGAAATTCTTGACACAAGTTCAGATTCCACAAGAGAAGCATTGTTCTTGAAGCCGCCGTTTCGCCTCACCCCGGAAGCCGACTTGGCGAGTCTGTGCCAACATTCCGCGAGTATATCGAAGAC
The DNA here is from genome assembly GCA_011636635.1 of Tetramorium simillimum. NCBI lineage: Eukaryota > Metazoa > Arthropoda > Insecta > Hymenoptera > Formicidae > Tetramorium > Tetramorium simillimum. Next base: position 65,931 of record VBVQ01000201.1, on the reverse strand, counting down.
CACATTTTAAGCTTCTTAGAGCAAAGTTACCTTTCGGAAATCCAACACCAGCGGCAATTTACAGCAATTAGACGCGAGAAAATAAACGTGAGATACAGGATGAACGTGTGCCTTTTTAGCTATACGTCTATTTTATATTATTAGTCACGCTCGTGGTTTTTCTTCGAAAGCTTTTACGAGCGTGAAATATTGAAATGTGGTCTCTTATTTTCCCGGGGAATCGATAGCATCTTCGACGATTCTTTCAAGGACGGCGACAATCGACGTCGCGTTAACGTACAGACTACGCTCGCGCGATGACTGGGTTTGACAGCGTTCGATGGGTACGTACACGAATGTTGAATGGGTGACGTCAGCCCCCGCATTCTCTCACGCCTTAATGGTTATTATTGCCGAGAGGCACGCACTCTTATCCCCCCGAGCGGACCCCCAAGACGGCGCACACGCACGCACATGCGTTCGAATACCGCGAAGGAGAGACGTGGGGTGGACGACAACGTCGACGGAATGTGCGACGCGGTGCAGCGTGTTGGAGCGCGTATAACAAAACGGGGAGTGCCATTGGCCGAATTGACCCGAGTCTGGATGTTCTTGGCGACCGTACGACTTATTCCAATTGGCATCGAGCGACGACGCTTCTTCTAATAAACTCCTTCAAAAATATCTATTTGTAATTATTACTAACATCAGCTCGCGTATTTTTAGTTCCCTCCAAAGAAATTTAATATAAATTTCCAATTTAGTCTAGAATTATTTTTATTACGCTACAAACAGCGGGTTCGATAAAATTTCGACGAGAAAAGAACGTTTTTAAAAAAAATCTAATTTATAAAACAGAAATCTGTGACCTGATTTATACATCGTTTTGCATCATAATTCATATGTGAATATCATCTCTACGTTTAACGAGAATAGATTCGAGATTATGAGAGGCGTCTGGTGTACGTTAGATATAACGATATAATTATTTAATACCGATTACCAGAAGATTATCATTCATATTCATGCGTTTCATTATTTATACTCGGAGCCCGCTGGTTGCAGTCGAACACGGTCGAACAGGTGAATGACTCCGTTCCAATAAAACCAAAAGCTCTCTCAACTTCTCGAAATGATTTGTTTCAGTTTCCGCGATGCAACTGCCTTCTTTTTTCTCTCCCTAAGTAAATTGTGTTCTTTCGAGAGAAGGATATCATCGTGTCGAGAGAAAGAAAGAGAGTTGCGCAATCTCCGGCACGTACAATTCGGAATGATCCGTTATTGCCGCGGTCGGTCTCGCGGGTCCGGTTTGCCATCGCGAGATCGGCGAAAATAACCGCGCGCGGCTGCCGCGAGGGATATAACGCCCGTTGGAGAAATAGCGAAAAGGGACGACATTCGGAACTGGCCGCGTGCCAAGCGGGAAGATAACGCAGGTCCGCACATGCTCCGCCGTCGCCGCCGTCATGCGACCCTAAGGCTGGCTCCGCATCGTCGGTGACAGCAAAATGTATAAAAACGAAACACGCTCAAGAGAGTGTAAGGCTATTGAAAATCTCTCACACAAAATCTGGAAAATTTGGATGCTCGATACAATCGAGATGAATTAAGGCGTACGAGTATTTTTTTTCCATTACATCAGACAGATGTATGAATAATAGATATATAAATAACATGAAAAAAATCTTATCGCAACTTATTTCTTTTCATGGAAAAAATTTGTCGCAATGATTCTATCCTCATTCGAATGCCTCGAGAGAATGAGTTTATCTAACAATAAGTGAGCATAGCGTAACAAGTGACAACGGTCGCGTACATACACAGCAGGACCTTTATCGAGTTCAGAAGAGCCTGATTTAGACTCAGCTCGCGCACACTTTAGAACCAACGTACTTCAGGCAGCTCCGAAACCGTCTTTCACCGGATCTTCTCGGGAACCGCCGCTTATTTGGAGACTACACCCCGCTCGAATGTAACGCTATTCTAAGAAATTTGATCGGAAGCGACAATTCAGTGCACAACAACGAAAAGATATAAATTCATTCGTCCGAGCAGACAGCTGGTGATCGTAAAACTGCTCAAAGTGCAAGGGGTTAAAACTAATAACATCGCAATTACAACAGGCGAATCATCTAACGATTTCCGTGAGGGAGGCTTTGTCTCACAGCACAATGAACCTAATTCGCGGTACGGTAGCGATCCCGCAGTCCCGTCACGCAGAAGCTCAAGCCCTAGCACACGTACATCACCGCCTACCAATACTTTCCCTTGTTTGGAAAGCAATGTTTCTAAGAATCACACGGTTAATCGCGTGTTTGAAGCTGCACAGACACGGATCTCAAAATTCTCACGTTGTTGCGAATTACTTCACATTATCACAGAATTCCACTCGATGTACAATCGTCTCTTATTAAATTATTAAATTATTTATAAGTTAATTAATTATTAATCGTCTTCTCTCAAATTAAAATTCATTAGAAAAAATAAATTTAGATCATGAAAGATAAATAAAGATACGTTTATCAAACGTTAAATCAAACATATGCAAGTATGATGTGATACTGACTTTAATTCGATCTTCTTCTTCATGAGTCACGTTGCGATAATTTATTGGTTTCATTTGGTACTTTCTGTTCTACGAGATATACAGATAATTTCCATCATTGTAGAGGTATTATTAGTCCCATTTGTTCCTTCGTCTTATCGAGGGTCTTCACGAGAAAGCTCGATGCTGTATCGTAGGCAGTTTAAAAGGCCGTTAAATAGTGAGTCAGCTCATAGAGAAAGAGAGATGACCATGTTAAATCGCGCGTGACCGGATCGTTTCGGGTATCAAGAACACGAAGATGTTGCTGTGAATAACATTAATCTTCCTCTGGCTGGGCGTGAACGGGCAGGATCGGCCCGGTAATGCATCTATAAGAAAATATGCTTGAGAGAGAGAGAGAGAGAGAACGTTTACAGGGTTTCTTTTACTTCAATTTTCTATCGCTTGACTTTTTCCAGGAAGCATTAATCTCTTTCTTATAAAAACATTATTTTACAGCCTCATTTCATAAAGTATTGAATTAAGGAGTGCCGCCTTATCCGTTATTTTTTATTATTTATAATTATTCATTTCCGTTATTAAGAGCCTACACTTTATCAAACATCAATTAGCGCGTTGTATGTTTTTCAAGCAAAATACACTGCAAATAATGCAATGGATGATTAGTGAATACATTCGCTTTAAGTCGAGTCGAGGAATGTTTCGCCGCCGACACGCCGTAATGGCGTTATCTCCTTCATTACCGTTGGTATAAAAAAATATGTGACAAAAAGAAAATACCTCGCATCTCTCCGCCTACGGTATCGGATTGAATGATACAACAAAATAATGTCCACCGAAACTCAATCGAAAGTATTACATTGACCCATGCAAATGCGATGACATAGATAAAAAAAGGCATCGATTGCTTTCTTGTTAAAAACCAACAGCAATCGCGGGAATGTATAGCGAAATTCGATCCAATGTATGGACTCGAGTAAATTTTGTTGTAAAAAAAAAAGAGATATTAGTTGCGCTTAAAACATTAGCAATATAACGACTGCTCCCGGACGTCATTCGCTGAAGACCGTTTCATTGCTAGGCAGCGAGGTCAAGTTGAATTATTCTTAGGGTATACTAAATGCACGATAAATTTTACTCAAGTCGTCTCCCACGCGTCATAAATCAACTGTCTTATTTCGCTCGCAAATTACGCGAGACCGTAATTAACGCGGCGCGCCCGGGAAATGTGTGTTAATTATCTCGCAATCGGTACCGCCAAGGTTTTATCAATTATCAAACTGTTACGTCCAGGTGTCTGTGCAGCAGTCTTGCTGAAAGCGAAGAAAAAAGAAAGAAGAAAACGACGACCGCGTGAAATAACACTTCTCTGTAATTCCGCTCGCGGAATATTATACATTACATATTCCGCGAGTCGACGTTGCGTGTAGGCAAGCGCGGATCGTAAAATAATAAGGTACGTTAAATAGTAAGGCTAATCGCGGTTTAAACAGACGGCAAGATAAGAAACGGTGAGAAACTCATTCTAATGCGCCCCGTGCGCGCCTCGTACGCGCAGCAGGTCCGACCTTTAAAGCGCGATAATTGCGTCTACCGGCGATAAGCCGGGCGTTTAACGCTCGACCGGCCGCGAAATACACCTTCGCTCAAAACGTTCAATTTACCGCGTAACTTGGCACACCTGAGGCAATGTAGCGAGCATGTATGTACGTATGTATTCTGCTCCTCCTTCAACTGGTCCTTATTTGTCGCGAGGTACGCGTCGCTCGATCGCGTCACGTGGCCACGACGCTGCTACGCTGCTACGCTGCTATTAGATGATGTCATCCTCCGAGCTGACGTTCCTCGACTTAGACATCCTTAATTACCGCGCAGTCGTCATTACTGTCACAATTAGCGGCACGGCGCGCGCGCGTTTACGTCCGTAATCATTTTCTCGCGGATATCTTCCCCCCTTTCTCCTTTCCGTCCGCGACATTTGCCCATTCACGTTGCTCACTCGCCGTGTTAATTGTCCCCGCCCCTTCGGGGAAATATGTATCTATTTCGTTTTACCCTGCAATCGTAGTATCGACAGATCGATGGCTTTCGCTCTTTCTGCAGCCGGTGCGCAATCACCTGTATACATGAAAATCGTTCGACCGTTATTAATCGCAAACGGATGCCGGTCCAGATTAGATCATTACACAGAGATATCCGATTCGAGTAATTACGCTGGCGCGAGGTATAATCACGTTCGCGCTAAGAGATCGCGATGGATTCTAATGGGCCGTAAATACGTTACGAGCAGCGTTTCCTCTCGATACAGGAGGAGGATTTGATGCAAATCGAACCGTACCGAGGCACAATGTAAGACCCACCGTTAGTCACGGTTGACCCACTTGTCGCGACGGTCCCCCAGTAAATCACGCGGCGAGGATACTCGCGCGACGGCCGGGGGAGGGATTCCCGTAAATCCCTGATGAAAACGCCACGTCGTGACTCGTCCAGATAACGACTCGGTCCTTGACACTGCACAGATCGATGCACCGTTGTGCATTGTGCTGACCATCGCTGCGTCATGGACCGCATTAATTGATCAGTCAGCGGTCGACGTTCAGAGATGCGGGATCGTAGATTGCAGCCGCTGTTGTGAGCCAAGAAACCCGTCCCCGTTCGTTGCCGTCCGAGATTATATGCATTTTTTTTACCTACAGAACGAAATATTTCTGTAGAAATTATATTTTAATAAAATCATCTCAACATGTGCCTAATATATTTATGTTCTTCAGATATAAAGAACGATAATAAAGCTCAAGCTCTTTCGAAAGTTTAATTAATTCCTACAAAAGTCAGTTGTGACAACTATATCGAGCACTTCCGTGTGGAACGTCGTAAGATTTCATTGGGAGAAAAACAGACATCAGCGAGTTCTTTAAATTTATACAGTACTCGGCCGCGCGATAGAATCATTTCTGCGAAGACTCCGCCGGACCAGTTTGTCGAGTTTCGTATATGGAAAAACGGGCCTTACTGGAAAGTCACTGGCATGCGTTCCGCTGTCTCAGGGGGAACAGCGGCGGCCGTAAACAGTTTTATTGACCTTTATATCGCATCTAGGTGCATCCACGGCCCTCATCCACCTCGATCGATATTACATCGTTATAATAGACTGAGCGAGAAAATGATGGCCCGTTTAAAAGGAACGGACGTTATTAAAGGCTCGGCGCACACCTCGACGCTAAAGTGTCCCATGCTACTTTAATTCACTGGTCGGTCCACTTTACGTGACAAGCGGCCAAGCGATGCTCGGGCCGAGGAAGATAAGGAAAATGCCATCGCGCGATCCGGTCGATTTATGATATCGCATACTAACATTGACCTTTACCGCCTATCGGATCTAGGCTTCGAGAGCACCTTCGTCCTGCGGATTATCGAAGACAACGTCGCTACGCGTTCTATACTGCACCCCGAGGCTCCTTCATATCGCGACTCGCGATCTCGCCGAGGATACTCGTTACACAGATACTCGTTATGTATTATCGAATGCCGTTAGGTGAGGGACGATCCGCGAGCAATCTCGTAATGAGAGATAGTCCATCGCAGATTGAAGAAAAGTCCTCTTTCTCTCTTTTCCTCCGCACGTAAAAATCTGAGGGGATAAAAGAAGCGAAAAATTCCAGATAGAATATCTGTCAATTAATGTACGCGCGAGTTTTTGAATAATATAAAATTGATAATTGAATTTCCGATTCAGTTCGCGGATCGCTCGCTCAATTTCCGAACATTGGTGCTCGGTTCTTGTCCTCCTTTGTACGGAAAGATTCTCTCGACGGCTCTTTGTTCACGTGGCCGCTTCGCGGACCGCGTTATAAATCACCCTTGCAGCGCAGTCGAACGCATAACTTATTCGCCGCTACAACCGAACGCGCTCTTCCGGTTACGCAACCGGTTGCGCTTACGCGAGACTCCATTGTCATCGTTCGCATTTACATGCCGAGGATGCACCCACCCGTTTTCAGCCTCATTCACCGGGGCGCCGCAGATACATTCAAGGATTATATTGTCTCCTAATATGTTCGCCGTTCAGACTCGCCTCTGTCTCAATGGGGATCGTTGTCCCGTACAAAGTATCGTTCAGAATCCCACCGAACTAAAGAGAGAACTCTCAATGAAAAATTATGTTGCGCCTTTCATCGAAGAAATTCCGCCGGAGATTACTTGTAAAATGCGTCAACGCGGCCTCGTTAAATAGTAGTAAATAGTAATATAGTAAAATAACGAGGTTGATTAAAATTAATTATAAAACGATCCCCATTTTAGTTTTAAATTAGCTTTTCAATCATACGTATAAAAGTACTTTCATATGTTATTTAATAAGTATTATTATTCATATTATTCATATTATTCAATAAGATGCAATTTAATCGTAACTACAAATGTTCCTGTGTAAAAAAAAATTAATAAATCCTAAATTAATGTTGATTATTCAATCTGTTATTCATGTTTCTTCGATATATACGAGCCATTCATTCATTCATGTATGTACACGTACATACATCGGCGTACTTTCGCTCGATTTCGGTAGCCAGCTAACGCGTTCGTGAGACCGCGGGATAATTACGTCATTATTATAAACGAGGGTCAAGACGCGGGATCACTCTCACATGGCAAAAAAGGCAAATGCTGACGCCACCGAGGAGTTTCTTCGAGCTAAGCTAACCGCGCCCGTGGTTGCTACCGGGCTTCGGTAAACTCGTCTCTTCCTCTCTCTCTCGAGAAGCGGCTCTTGCAACAGAATAATAATGCGATGGAAGGTGAAAGGCGGAGTTGTACTCGACTTCTCGCTTAACCGACTCCATGGGGAATTCGACAATCTTTTCTTTTTCTTTTTGTTGACCCTGTGAGAAACGATGATACAGCGATGATGAAGTGGGCTTGGAACGGATAGTAAATGTTTGCTCGCCTTTTAATGGCAAACTTTTCGTCGGACGAAGTTTCGACTGAGAAACGAGCGAGGCCGCGTTGTACCGGATGTTGATGTGACCGAGTGGTAGGTTTTTGCTAAATGGCATTTAGCAAAAAGTTCAGACAGGAATCGACAGAACGAGCGGCGGCGGCAACGAACTTTGGTGAATCATACCCACACATTAAACAAGACATTATCGTATGAAGTAATGAAGATAATTTCTATCAGTTTACTGAGAATGAAATGAGAAAGAGAACAAGGAAGTACAGTATCGCAATTCTCCGAGAGAAAGTCTCTCGTGGAATCTTGTGGGCCCGACGCTCATGCACGAAAACGAGCCGCTTCCTGCCTCTGAATCTTTGGCACGCTTACCACTGTTCAGCGGGACATCAAGTTGAGTGGACAAATTGAAGCGACTCGTTGACGGAATTATTTAAATGAAAACGCGACTTGCGTCTCGTGTAAGATGCGCGTCTCGCATAATCATTGGTGACTACGCTCGCACGTCCAGCACTGTTTCTCGCCAGCCGTCTGCTTGCGTTAGTGAGTTTAGTAAGTAAGTCGACAAATTGTAGAATTAATATGTAAAATATGATGAGCAATATCGTACTAGTAAGATAATTTTGAACAAAAATAAGGAAAAGTCTCTTTAATAAAATAATCCTACTATGACACACGTAAATTAAAATTCTAAAATATTTGTCTTGACATGTTATCTTTGTGATTATATAATAGCGATAGAAATAAATCTATTCGGCAATCTGGATTCTTTCAGCCCCTTTAAAAACCGTTATTAATGTCATCAGCACATCCATCGTCTTACATTGAAGATATATGTTATGTATAATCTAAAGTCCCTCTAATCGCTCGTCGATTTACGTCGGCACTCAAACGAACACAAACTTTGAGACGTGGCGCTTGTCAGGAGTTTTCGTCGCAGGTCGTTCGGTTTGCGTCCAGACCGGTGTCGCGCTCGTACGCTCTAGTAATGGGAAAATCAAGTGCCACGCGGCGAGAATGAAGCTTGGCAGAAGCCGCGACTCTACGAGAGAGATAGAGGAAGGGCTCGCGTAATACGCCAGCTATATCGGGATGGACGGCCGGCCGTATGTTGTTCTGCCGGTTAATTTCGCTGTTCCTAGTTGCATGCCGCACCGAGGTCATCGGCCCGGGCAAGTAACGAAGCAACAGGCCCGACTGATTTACATGGTGGCTTAATGACTTGCACTAAATTTAGTCGCGGCCAACGATCAGCCGCTACTCATTGTTCTAATTACCCGCTAACGCGGCTTATAAGCGCAAGGCGAGCGCGATTGGCATTAACGATAAAGTCATTGCGCCTAATTGCTCTGTACGCAATCAGAAGACCGGGTAATCGTGTTAAACGCAATGTCTACATTTTAAGATGCCTCAATCAAATTTAAAATATCATAATTTTATTACGAAAAACACGCTTCAAGAAAAAAAGAGTACATAATTTTAATATTCATAATTTCGTTGCTGCAACGAACGAAATGCAAAAGGTGAGATCTGAAAGAAAGGATTGAATGCGCATGGATGATTGGGGTTTCTCCGAAACGGAGTTACAAATGCATGAAAGACATATTCACGAACAAACAATAAACCGGGTAATATCGCGCTTAATTGATCCGCATAGGAACAGAAGAAAAAAATCGTTAAAACCGCAACGTATGCTCGGGTCACGAAACGATTGCGAGAACGACAGTCAAAAATGTGGGACGACGATACGAACAAGAGGGCCCTTTCATCGTCGCTTTTCTCGTTTCCACGTGCGGCTGCGTTTCGCCCGCGCCGCGTGCGGCGTGCCAACAATTTCCCTTCTCCCTTCTCGTTGTTTGTGCACCCTGTGTTGTACAAAACGACGGAAACTGCCTGCGTTTTTAACACCCGCTCCATACGAGACGCGCGATTCAGAGCAGGGTCTATTATTAGGCACGATAGAATTCGTAACAAAGGAACGGGGAGACAACCCTCGCATGCCAGCCGCGCACCATGCTTCGTTCTGCTCGAAGGGATTCCGCCGACGCAAAATTTTGGCAGCTGCGTAACTATCCCTTGAAATATTAGTAGAATAAATTTACCTTCTTTTTCATTAACATATATTAAGATAAATATTTTTTTTAGCAAAAATTTGTTTCTTGATCTTTTTTCTACATTAATTATTTCTCTATAGAGAAATTGTATTTTTAGAACAGAATATATAAAATTTTGAAAACAAAGTGCCTTCGATATAAAAATTTGCTCTTTCGGACATAAATTATACAGATCATTATTTCATCGAATTAAAAAAAATTGTTTTATTTTCAAACTTGCTACTGAATAAATAACACTTCAAAATTTTTCAGAAATATGTGTCACTATGAAACTAACGGATAATTAAAAATAGCGAGTCATAACTCGTGTGAACTGACGATTAGCGCGCGAATGACGTAACGCGCCTCGATGAGGTCGTTAATTAGCTTTGTCGAGTTGCGCGATATCTACATAATTGCAGGCATCTCCGAGATGCGCAACCCGAACTTTTATACATACTTAAAACGGCGGGGCTAGCCGCTCGCGAATGCCGGGCTTGCGTAAATTATGCGTGCACTTAGACCTCCGGCGATAATGCAAATGGGATCGGCACTTGCCTCTCCAATGCCGGAATTCAGTAGCATTTAATAGTTCCACGTATTATCTCGTATTATCGCGAGTGCATCCGCGTAGGAGCGAGGGAACGCGGCCGGAGGGTCCCCGCTCGCGAGGAAGGAGCGGCTCCGATATTTTCTTGGAACATTACTCATTTTTATTGGACGCGCGATTAAACGAGACCCGGGCCGAGTCTGCGCGACTCGCCATACGCTCGTTTTCTTCGCGTTACGATGAAACCTTATCATCGAAGCTTATTACTTGAGCCGACGATGCAGTCTCATGCTCTAAATACTAATGTTTGCCGCATATATTTATCCAGCAATCCTTCATTTTACAGAGATCTTTATGACTATAAAATATCATTATATGTATAATTACCATTTTTACATAAATATATATTCATATATGGAAAAGACTTTATTTTGTAATCTTATTAAGCAATAATGGATTAAGATGAAAATGTCTTCTTAAAAGAATAAAGATTTAGACATGATATATGTCTTTTCTCGAGATAATCAACCGACCCTTCCCCGGATGATCTATGTCGCCAAATTCAGCGATTTTCTCGACGTCGAGCCACATGCCGAACAACCGGTCGCTATAAATTCACGCGGCAATAACCACGCGTGAATTACACGGCCTTGCAACGTCTGACTGCAAACGAAAATAAACTGTCCCTTTCCAGGAATTCGGCCCGCGTCTGTTCATCGACTTTGCAGTTGCAGTTGCACAGAGCAAGAGGAGAAGGAGAAGGTGCGGGCGTAACGTTCCGTCGAGTTTAACGCATCGCTCGGTTTCCATCGACCCGTCGCGGCGCAACCGGTGGGTTCACGACTTTGCGGAAACGGCCAAGAGCGGGATGGGCTGCTCATAACGATCGCAGCAGCAACAACAGTTAAACGGACCCCTCCGGCTTGCACGCACATTTATGACGGAGTTTAAAGTGCAGAAAAAAAACGCCCTCGCTGGGAAACGGCTTTCACGTTGATAGGAACATAGCCCGGTATACTCGGCAGGTGCTGAGAAGCGACAACGAGAGGCACTGTCTCCGCCCATAAAGATCGCCCTTATCCAGCTGTGTGGCCTAATTCGTGACCGCTGTGTACTTTAGAGTGACGAGCGAGCGAATGGCTCCGCTCTATTAATACGTGAGACATTAAGTCAAGAGACTAGCAGCACGCGAGCTCTAATTTCCATCGAAGCCAGGCCGTTATCGCTCCCAGCCTCTCTCGCGATAAGCATTATCGTTGCCGCCTCTCATCGACGATTGATCGCGCCTCTCATCGCGAGGATTCAATGGCAGCGGGCCAACGCGTGCGTCGTTCGCCGTCGAATCACCACACAGATGACATAAGATCCGGTTTAACGCCCTCACCCTCGCGATCGCGATCGCCAAAAGTTAATTAAATCGTGGATTTTTTACGTAACGTCATTGATTATATATATTATTGTATATATCTTTCGAAATATCAACGGTGGACGTAATAAAAATTATTTTACGATTGCTAGATTTAACAAGAAGTGTTTAATCTAATCTTTTTATGGACTCGACCAAGTCATTTCAAATGTAATTTCGTCAACTTTAAGACGGTCCGTAATCGCGTTACATCCATTAATTCCAAGCTTACAAATTTGGTTTTGCGCTCGTACATTTGTATGTCATTGTCACGTTACCAAAGTAACGAGATAAGAAAGGATTCCCATTTGTGGGGCTTAAAATTTAGTCTGTCTCCTACTCCGTGGAATTTTCATTAAAGTCGGACCAAGAACGCCAATGTGCTAATTGCGCTTACAAGTAATTGTACCGTAAGTACAGTTAATCGCGTCGACGTTTGTGTGTTTATTACGTCCCATCTCGACGACGCGACAACGAAAGCGGCTTTAATTCACTGTTGACATCATTTTCCCTGACCCAGAAACCGCTAAAATATTCAATGCACCGCCGACGCGACGACCTTCTTTACGCACGAACGTCACCATTTTCCGATTATCCACGATGCACGACCGAAATATTCGATCGGTCATGTTCCGTTAAACGTATTCCTCACGTGTCTCAAGTGTACGTTAGCGTATGACGGGAAGAAATATCCACAGAAATAACAGAATAATATTAGACGTTCTGAAATAGATCGCGTGACCACGCTGCGTTAAATATCCTCGTTCAATTTCGAACGCAACCACATTCTTTGAACGAATACATCAATATATTTAAAGATGTTACCTCAACATTTCTAGTGACCGCTATTGTGCCTTTTAATTTAAACAGCGATAAATCTGCGGAGATCGCCTATAAAAACCGAAAGTGACGCGCCCGTCGCCGTTTTGACGCCCACTGCGAAAAATATATGACTTACGAAAACGCATCGTGGCTGGTGCAACGTCGACGGTGCTCGAAGTAACCAGGCCGAATCGAGGTGCCGTTTGGCGTTTCCTCATCGCCGGCTTTTAGACCGGCATGCCAAAGTGCCGAAGTGATGCACATCTCCCGGTCGGTCGCTGACGTCGTCGACGTTTTCCGAGTATCGCGCCGCATCAGCACGTACGCATTCCCGGCTGCTCGGTATTCGAGTCGGGTAATCCGTCGTCTCTACGCCTAAAAATTCATCTACGAGCGCGAGGTCTCGCGCGGAGAGAATGACGGGGGAGGGCAGAGGCGGCGGAAACACGGCGGAATGCGCGCGGATGGTTCAACGCCCTGCGTCGCGATGATCCTTCCTGTGATCCGGAATGCGCGCGAGCTCTCCTCTCGTCTATACCATCCTGGACATAATGCCACCACTGTCGCCGAACTGTCGTCGACAGCGTTTACGCGGAAAGGAACCGGACGAGAGAAGAGCCAAGCGGGTGCGCGCGCGCGCGCGCGCACCAAAGATTTACGGCAGCGAGAATCGACGATGTCTCTCGATAACGCGATGCAGACGCGTGGAATTCCACGAACGAATTCCCTGACAAGATGCGCTGCTTTCTGACCTTTTTAAAGATGCAAACGTTCTAGACGTGTAATGGTAGCGTTAATTATTAACGATCCCAACATACGGGTTGTTCATTCATTGAAATTGCACTGTATAAGCTGGCTGTTTGAATAAAATAAAAGGTCTCGTTTCCAGCTACTTGGTTTTAAATACTTTATTTCACCTGTTGCAAATTTTATTTGCTTAACGCAAGAGACTATGAAATGTGTTACGCCGTCGATTGCTAAACCGCGCGCAACGTATGTACATAGCTGCATCGCACATTGCACATTGCATAATATTGATGATTCAAAGCCATCTCGCAAATCGCGACGAATTTTAATGAGTCGTCCAACACGGTCGATGGTATTATTCACGGAACAATTCGTCAACCCGTTACGAGCGCGCGCGCGAGCACATCACAATAATTATTTATTATATGTACCTGCCGCATCCTGCCGTGCCTTCGCACGTCGCGAATTATAACGGGCGCCGCGGCGCGAGATAACGAATACTGATGTCGAATTTGAATAATTATCGCCGACGAGCCAGCCATCGCCTCTCCCTTACTTACATAAGCGCCAGCGCGTTGAAATATGATGCATCAATTTGAATACGGTACCTTTGAGAGACTGTATCGACGCTGACGTGAGTCAAAGAACGAAATATAAAGAATGACTGTACACGAGCCCGAAAGTGTTTTGTATGTCCAATTTGAAAGTAATCTGGTGTCGAAATGAGAACGGTAGTAATCACGCATAAAATTCAAGACAATCAAATTGATAGTAGTGGCAACGAGTTTTGATGTAGCGCTAATTTAAATGAGCTTTGATTTTTTCTCCGAACAAAGAAAGGCAATTAATAGAATGGTAATACTTTGATAAGCAAAAGATTAAATACTTTATACAAATGCGAGGTAAAAGGTAGAATAAAATAAATAAAGTTAAATATAAAAAAAGAAAATTCTATATACCTCTGGATAATAAGAATTAAAAGATACAAATAAAATAGCTTTGAATGAATGCTGCGATTGAAGACCACCGAGAAAGTGATGGCAAAACTGGTCAACAAAAGCGTAATTTGATTCACACAGATTCACAGAAGCCACAAAAGGCGGAAGTGAAACACGGTGGAATTATTAAACGCCACCGCAAGCGATGTCGAGGTGTAAATTCGAGGAAAGGTTTGGGAGAGATACACGATGACACGGTGTGGGCAGGTGTACCGAAACCCGGACCCGGAGAAACATGCATTCTTCGGGCAGGTGTCCCAGCGGGTTAGTTGTGTCTCTATGCTTCTCGTTCTCGCGTGGCGAGGACAGTCCATTAATTCTCGGCACTTTAATTAATCGCCGTTCGCTGATCATGATGCTTTCACTGCCTCTGGTATTCCACTCACGCGATATCCCGTCAAGCTGAACGAACGAACGGAGAGAATTAAAGGTGGAGAAGGGGAGGTCAACTATCACAACATCGATTCATTATCAAGATATATAATATTTTTATATTGATTTTATGAATTTAATGCTGAATGTGACGAAAATTAGAGCACAATTATACAAAGAATTTATCCTTGTTTATCGAAATAATCAAATTATTATTTTATTAAAGTTTTGCTCAAAGCAAGTTATGGTGTATCTTTATATACAGATTTCAACTCTCTCGACCTCTTTTTGCACTTGGAAAAATATTGTCCTGAATTTAAACTGGCACGGAATTTTTCTCATTCGCTTTGGACACACTAATGAAAGGCCATTCGACTTGTGTGGCAAAACAATTCGCGTGCTTAAGATGTGTGCTCGGTTGAAAAGGATGCCGCACATCTCGAGAAAACTAGCGCATCCCAGAACCCGTTGGAATGTCCATATGAACCAGCGGGGTCAATAATGCGCGTCTTCGGACCTATCGTCGAACACGACGAACGAAATACATGATACAGCGGTCAAGCGATGGCATTCTCGCCTTTCACGCGACGCAATGAAATGCAGTTTATTGTCTGAAACGCGTTTGTTAGGCGTTTTGGAGGAATGAAATTGCAGCCGCGATGCAGCAGCGGCAAGAAATAATTGATGAGAGTACATATGATTCGCGGACACCGGATCGAGCGATATAAGCCGGTTGTTCCCTTAATGAATTCCCTTGGTCGTCCTAGGGGCAGCTCAGCGCGACTCAGCTCGGCAACGATAAAGCAGGGCATAATAAACAGCCCGTAACATGCGGGTAATTAAGTCCAAGAACGCAGCCCGAGCGTGCCCGCGATCCATTCCAAATGACAATGAGCTTTTACTACCGTGGCGGCCTCGTTCGCATTCGCGTGTGTCCGAATGTTTGCGTGTGCGTGTGAATTACGCGGGATCGACATTTTTCATCCCCCCAAAACAGGGCCAACCGCGGCGAGTCACGAGACAGTCCGCGTCCGCCTTTTGTTCATTTTGCAAACGAACGTCCCCCTTTAATCGGGGACGCTTTTATGTTCCTGCCACTCCTAGGCAATCTGTTCGCGTAATGTCAT
Source organism: Tetramorium simillimum (assembly GCA_011636635.1). Classification (NCBI taxonomy): domain Eukaryota; kingdom Metazoa; phylum Arthropoda; class Insecta; order Hymenoptera; family Formicidae; genus Tetramorium; species Tetramorium simillimum. The sequence goes on along the minus strand of VBVQ01000201.1, from coordinate 50,342 downwards.
TGAAATAACATCGGTTTGATTAAAAACTGCAGTGATATTAATAATAATTTAAAAGCAAATTTGCATTCAAGTTTTAAGTTCCGACTTCTTTGATTAGCAAATAATCTAGTACTGATTGCGAAGTAAAAATTTCGACGATCGGCGATTGTCGAACGATTTTCTCGCTCAAGAATCCTTGGATTATCGAGGAACAGTATAAGGAATGAAACAAAGCGGGAGAGGCACGATAAAACACTACAAGACGCATTACGCGGATATCTCGTTTTCTTACACAGAAAAATCAACGAGAAGATTCCATTATCTGATTGGATCGTGCGGGAGCGTCGAGCGTAATTTTTTTTTTCGTACAGAATGCTGCACTTCAAAGTCTTACCGACGAATTCCACGCGGGGTGCCGAACACATTGCGAGATCGAGGGTACACGAGCGGGTAAGCATCCTGCATCTCCGAAAGATAATTACTTCTCCGTCTCTCCCCCTCGCGCGTTTCGGCCGGTAGTAATAATAAATTCCCGACCACGTGGATAAACGAAAAGCTGAGCTCTGTCAACGCGCGCAGGCGATGTGACTCTACACTTGAGCCTGTTTAAACAATCTGCGATACATGGTGTATCGAAGCGTGTCCTGTTGCGATAACTGTTGTATAAAGTATTAAACTTGTATAGATAATTCACGGAAACTACTTCGTGATTGTTTGTTCCTTCTTGATAATTAAAAGTATCGAAAAATAATTTTGAGCAGTTGCTCTCTATAGAGCACACTTTTAAAAGATAAACTTAACTTTTTACAAAGTAAAAATATGTCAATTAAATTTCAAATATTGTTCTCTCTTGTAGAAATTGTTTCTCGGCTTTTCCAATCCGTGCTTAAGTAATAAGTGTATGCTAATGATTTTAATTTGAAAAACAGCTACAAGAATTTTGCTAAGCATAGCGAGGTACAAAATTCGATGGAACGTTTGCGGTATACTGAAATGCCAGACGATCCTACGAAGGATGGCAGTTTACGAAACACCATATCCTGCCTCGTAACAGCACTCTAAAGATAACGCTGCGAGGAATGACGCGCCTGGAGATGCATCCTGTATCATGCCGTAGAGTGGAAGGAATTGTGACTAATGGTACCTGCCGATGGAAGAATGGTTTCTGCTACCCTGATGTTGAGAAGTCCTTCTCCTACGTTCTCCTGCAACGTTTTGACGGTTCGGACCACACAGTATCTCGGAAACGATATTGTTTTGTAAAATGCTTTGTAAATGAGCTCATAAAATCAGAAATCGACGATAATGAGCTTATCTACCGTCAGTTGTCCTGTGTCCGCCGCACGAAAATGAGAGTGATAGTTGTTTCGATAATAATATAACAAATACTATTTGACATTTAATGTCATTGTTTTAAAGGAGCTCTTAAGATTTTTCTCATTTTATGTCTCATTTTACTTTAGTCAGTGATTAGTGAGAACACTGATATCGTGTTACATTATGTAAATTATTACGATACTTCATAAATTATCTTAACTTCTTTGTTGAATTCTTCCTTGTCATAATTTCAGAATTAACTCATAGTCGTTGATCTTCACCAGTCGTTTATCTTCACATAAAAGTAGTTGATCGCGTTTGGACCATTTGCATACACACGAGAAGCAAGAATGCGATAACCTCGGGAAATCGAAAGTCACGATTGAGACGTACTTGCCGCATCGACGGGCACGTGCCGTGGTTAAATACGTTCAGTAGGAAGAAACACGAGGTGCGCCGTAAGACGTTAAATGAGAGCAAAAACCGCGAGAAAATATTCGGTACGAGTGCCTCTGAGGCATCGTTCGACCATATCCCCCTCGTAATTACCCGATAGTTTCCGCGCGCGACCGTTAGTGGCCGTGGTGGCCGTTAAGCCGCCGCAGTTTTTAGAACGTTTAGACTACATCGCAGGCAATTTATTCGTACGCTCGTACGGTCTCTAATATTCTCTGGACCGCGCGATAATTATCCATGACGATTCGAATGGAACTAGAGTTGCCCACCCATTTCGCTTATTAAAGAAAAATCTCGCAAAAACGACTTCGTGGGAAATTCGTAGAACGAAGAATGCATAAATCATGCTCCATTATGCGCCAACATAATCGACGCATTCACGCCTGATTATTTCCCGTTATTTCTTTCTCAGACTCTGTCGCAATTTGAGGAATCATGCAAACTGCCGCCTAATTATTGTTATTATCGCGATCTTTCGAAAACGTATTCTAAAGTTTTGAAATCAGTTTCTACAGTTTGCAAGGAACCGATGCAAATAAGGAAGCTTCAAGCATCTTTTCCATTTTGTTAGTTGGATAATCACCCAACTGACTCGCAACACTCTCAATGCGCAACAACCTTCTGCAAAGCAAAGTCTTTGTGAAGGGTCAGTCCCAATCGCGTGGCGTGCAACTCCCGCGACGAACGCCATGAATACAATCCTCAGTCCGTGCCGACCGGATTCGCATCGGGTTAAACCGTGCCTCTTGACCGAGAGGGCCCTTCGGGGAGCACGTAGACGGTATGTAAACACGACTTGGCAACCTCGCCGTCGTCTGCCTCTTCGTGTTCCTCTTCGTCTTTGTTCCTCTCGCCGTCTCGCCTCTCCTTCCGCGCTCCCGGCCTCCCCGCTCGACGCGAGCACGTTTCGCCCGACATATGCCACATACTCGAACCGTTCCAAAATCGTCGATGAACAGCTTCGGCAAATTATGTTGAAGAAAATTGACGTTATTTATAGTGGTATCAAACTTGAGTTACGAACAATCTTTTCGGAAACCGGAGAATATTCTGGGCTGGATAAACAATAGGAACACGTGCTCTATGTTTAGCTACAAATGAACTCGTTGACTTTAATAACAAACAAACATTTAATATAAGAACTGAAAAGTTGCGATTCTGAGATGCAAAGATTCCGCAACAGATCGTAATCTCGATCTAATTCATCGAATATCAACATCGCCGTTCCATGTAATTTAAATCGATAAGAGAGCGGTAAGATATTGCGCCTCGTCGGCACGTCCGCCGAGATTACGATGAAGCGATAGCGAGTGGACACCCCACACAGACGCGACTCCAACTGCAGCTGCATCGTCTGGGTCTGATAGAAGATGCGTGCGTCGCGATCCGTAGATTCCAGCGGCGCGACGTCGTTTAAAAAGCCGCGACCAGCGACGACCGGTCGACACCGCTAGGAAAGTACTGTGATTGCCATGCTCGGAAGCATTGAAAATCTTCCGCGCCGAGAGACTGCGAGCGAGCGAAACGCGCGGGCGATCGATACATCATTCTGCCGGTGAACCACTTATTAAAAGATAAAGTGGCATAACTGTCCGTTAGCCGTTAGCGATTAGGAGAAGCCTGCGAGAGCCTCTCGTGACAGTAGATCAATGACGCGAGCGATAGACAACATCGAGATTGCCGCCGTGCGTTGCGCTTGCAAATCTCTCACGTGATACCGTCGATCGCGAGGCGTGATTTCACGACATGCGATTAGGTGGCGGCGGACTCAAGTCGCCTTATTGCTTCCGTCCTCCTCGTTAAGAGCGATAACTCGCTTATCCGCGAGATATGTTATTGCGCAAACCGGATTTGGATTACAGAGGCTTAAAATGTAAGATGCTCTTCTTGACTAACGAATAAAAATGATTTTTTTCGATACACTGATATAGCAAAGCACATTATAGATAGAAGAATTGAGACTAGTATTTCGGCACGCGAAATATCGAAGATACATAAATAATGATAAGATAGCGATAAGGTAACTTATCATTCAATTAATGTAATGCGAATTTTATCTCAAGAGCGTCGGCGAAGATTACGATAACGGGTTCTAAAAGGAAGAGAGAGAACGCTTGAGGGAACGGCTGCGTTTTTCAATTATCAAATCATCGCGTCTTTCTAGATGGAGATCCGTTTCGTGCAGGATGAGGGTTAATGATGACCGCGAGCCTTAATGCCACGATGATATGCAGCGCGCATAATCGGTGAGCTATAAACGCGGTGATCTACTTAAACGCCGGTTCTTACCGCGCGCGCACTTATGAGAATGCGGCGAATGGGCTTTTACACGGGGCGCAATCTCGCGTTCTTAATCAAACATCGATCCCGACGGCCGTTATTAACCCCGACGGGGTTCAACGAAACTTGGCGTGACCGGCCGCGCGCCAGGGATCGTCCCGCGGCCGACTTTCCGTGGACGTGCCGTTTTAAAACGAAACCGTGTTAGCCAGCCAGATCATCACTGCGGTGCATACCGCCGCATCTTCCCCGACTATGAATCACACGATCCAAAAATACCGCCCCAAAAGTTTCTATCCATTCGGAAAAATGGGTCACCGCAGCTAGAGACCCCCTCAGTGGTGCATGCGACTTTCTCGGTATATATGACAAAAGATTACTCTCCGCAGTCTCTATAAAGCCTTTCTATTCTTCGCGACACACTTTTCCCGCTTTAGTTTCCCTTGCTATACGAGAAACGATTACTTCAACTTTGGAAGAAAAATGTTATTACAGTTACATTTTAACTTGGTTTCGTGGGAAATTACTTTGTCCGATTTATATCGATTGAAAGCAATGGTTTGTTCGCGGGCGCTTCTTGGCGAGTGTTTCCAATCGCCGAGTGTCGCAACGCCGGATATATACGTTTCTAATGTGTATTTACTCCGTTGTGCCGCATGGGCATCTTGCTTGCTCGGCCATGCGGCGCGATCAACCGTTGGCTCGCGTCTCCTATGACACGAATTCCACGAGCGATGCGCGGATACACGTTACCATTTCGCTAGCATTGCATAACGCGTCGTTAAGAGTTTATGAGATGGACGAGTAAAAGCTCACGAGCGCGTGCTGAACGTGACTTTCGCGGTATTGCGCTTTGCACGAGCGGCTGTCGTGGCGAATCTAAAGACCGAGGAGAACGAATAATGAGACAATAAGGGAAATGTGAGCGCGCATCTCGGTTGTAAATTATTACCGAGGTACGTTAAACAAAGAGTTGCAAAAGAAAGGTCCAAAGTTGGGGGTAGAGTCGTAATGTAGATGGATATTTGCAATCTCAAATCAAAATGCAGCCTAAAGTATTCAAAGTTAGAAGACACTACAAACAACTAACAAAGATCTTGGATTCTTTCAGAATTCTTAATCTTTTTAGCGTATAGCTCTAAATTGCCCGCTATAAAACGTTATCCAGCTTTGACATCTTTTTTTAAAATCGCTACATCTCGTGATAATTGTTGTCCGCGTGGGAACATATGATGAATATATCTTCTCAAAATTCTGACATTTAAATCAGCGTTGGCTACATTTCCTAACTTACTCTCACAGATGTTAATCGCGATCGCGCACCCCTAAATTTTATCGTGAAAAGGTGAGAAGGGCGACGGTACCAGCTGTAGCGGCTACCTAGCCTGCAGCAATAAACGGTAATGATTAATCACGAGGCGGCTCGGGATCTCAGGTAAGAATTCCTCTCGCAGGCGCGACGCAACACGAAGGGGCACGCATGATTACCAACGTGAAAGCGAAAGGAAAACCGACTCGCTGTCGTCTCCCACAGAATCCCGTTGAGTAGTTCTTACACAATTACTGAAGCAAGATGTGTCAATGAAATCTTGTATTAATGAACTGACGAAATACTGATAGAGATATAGCGACAACATCTTGTAATGTTCTCTTGATATTATAATCGTACTACAATCATTTATAACGTAATTCGCTACAAGCCAAATGAAAAACTAGATATAATTTCTTATTATAGTTATTAATGGATTAAGGGAATAAAAGAGATTCGCAATTTATTTGATCAAAGACGCGGATATTTTTCAATCTCGTTGAGATGCATCAAAGTAAAAAGCCACGCAGTAAAAGACTACTTCAAAGGTAAACGTGGCTCTTCTCCGACATGTTATCATCGACCAAATGCATCGTCTCGCATTTGGTCGGATGTGTGCGTGGAAGAGAACAGCTTGATGCACCGTGTAAACAATGCATATCTAAGTACACCTTTCCGAATCCATGATAATCAAAGCAAACGTCGCGACGCCACGGGTCTCTCGAGGAAAGCTGATAACACTGTGGCTTCTACCTTTCTCTTTTCTCTCTCTTTTTACGCGGCTTTAAGAGGTCTTTCCGTCGAGTATATCTACCAGAATGTTTGTAACCGTCGCCAGGTCGGCTCACGATGCACTCTTTATTTCGGCCATAAACGTCGCATAGGAACCGCAGTTAAATTCTTGCAGACGTCGCCTTTCGAGAGAAGGAGAGAGAAGGAGATAGCCTTGGAAATATAGTCCCGAAATAAATTCGAAGGATAGTGTCGCTCGCAGACGATACGAAGGATATATGCAGCCTTCGCGATAATACTTGCAATCGACATGCATGTGCATTCCAATATCGTGCGGCCTCGATTTAAATTCGATAATGATAGCGAGTTAACATGATTGATAAATAAGTGGATAAAGTAGATCTTAAAAATTTCAAGGATATTATCTCGCGTGCCTTTCTTGAACTTTAATTCAAAATCAATTGAATAATATCGCGGCACAACGCCGCGTACATTTTATGAATGCACGATCTTCACAACGTTGAATAATAAATCACCAAATTAATTCTCTCCATTATAATTAGTTGTAATGATTAAAGTGTTAACTATCTTTCTCTAGTTTGTTAATTTATTCGTATTCACTAGCCATACGTAAAATAACATCTCGTTACTATTGTCCCTCTTGCAAATATCCTCGATGCGAAACGAGCGTATATTCGTATCTCTTCGAAATTTATTTCCGTCCTTGAAACCGATATTCCACACTGCGAGTCGACAATACGCGCGAAACGTTTCATGTCGCGCGGCGCGGCTTTATCACTTTACGGTTGCAACGAAGCGCGGCATTTCTTCGCGTTTCATAACGAGCGGAGAACACAACGTAACCAGATTCGACGAGGAATAATCAGCCTCGCGCCAGTTACTTGTGCACTTATCCGCCCGCCACCGTTTATGAGCGTATATATGCGTATCTCTTAGTCGATGATAAATTTCGCCGTCCACCGGTTGCCCCCATTATCGAGATAAGATCACGAGCACGATCACAAAGTTTCTCGTATTTCGAAACATTACGAAACAGGGCGGGTTTCGTGACTTTCCTAAGAAGGTCGGAGATTGAGAGATCTGAGTTATATATTTCAGAGATTCTATCCTCTTATTCTTTTATTTCTCTATTTCAAGCTTATACCTAAAACTCTTAAAAAGAGACCGCGGTATATGGAATCTTTCGGGGTACCCTAATAATCGAACGAATTTCTTTCCAAATCGCTTAGACATAGATATTAAACCGTGAAAGGCTTAATATGCCTTACGAAGAGGCTCATGGGTCACTTTGGTTTCCAGCGCGTCTCATCTCGAATCGCTCTCACCTAATCCTCGGATTGGAACCGCGACGTGTGCGACTCGTCGCTGCCGTTAGCCTTCGACCACCCACGAGTCACGAGAGCCGCGATCAACCGATTCATCGAAATGAATCATGGCAGTGGCGAGAAAGCTGTCCTCGTCTACATCCAGTCTGACGTCGATGGGATACTGAAGGAGAACGTGCCAGACGGGGCGATCGCGACTCGCGGATTTCACGATAACGACGGGCCTTTCGTTCGTGCCGCGCGCGCATAAGAGAAGCAATTTATACTTAATTAAGAGTAAGAGTGACCGCGAAGGGCACAGTGCCGACTTGTTGCGGCGAGGAAGCGTAGCTCTCAACCTCCGTCAGAGAGAGAGAGAGAGAGACCGAGTCACGAAGCGTGATGTACGTCAAATCACATGTTAAGAGACGGTCTGATTGAGTACCAGACGTACGCTCATCTCTCGTTCTCTTGGTTCGCTTATGAATGAAATGAGTAACATAAATTGGAAGGAAAATTATACACGGTTTACTAAGATAACGATTTTCTGAAAATAAAAATTAGGACCCAAACAAAGAATCTGTCGTTAATTCTATCTCTCGATTATTCTTTTAATTAATTTAATTTGGATTTAATTCTTTTAAAACATTTTCTAGTAATAATTCTATAACAGTTTATATATCTTTAACAGCTAGTTTTATATTAGGATAAGAATAGAAGAGCGCTGATACAATGATAAGTTAATTCAGCTTATATAATGTTAAACAAATTAATGAATATTACACTGAAGATTATATTTATAATTCAAGGAGCGATTATGTAATCTTGCGAGGAAAGAATCGTGCCAATACGACTTCATTGAGAATAATCCGCGCAGCTGACCTCTTGGCCCTATTGTCTCACCGATTGGTTACGAAGTGTTACGTTTGACGTATGAATCATTTCTTAATCATGCAATACGAGAGCAACGCAACGAGATGCCGATAGCAGTAATAATGTAGGCGGGTGCCTTCGTAAATGGCCGCAGATTAATTTTTCTTGCTTTCAATTTCGCTCGCGACTGGCGACGAGAGCGAAGCGATGAGAAATGCGTGTGATCGAGCGCGATGGAAAGTGAGACACCGCAGTGCCACTGCATGAATAATGCGCGAATACGGCGAACATGTACTATACGGATGTGTACATATCGCGTTACGCCGCCATCCGTTTAAATGGAGCGCGACCGTCGCAAAAAATGATTGATCGATCCTATTGAGCGGGGACACGGACTTTTTTTTATCTGATGACCCAGACGGTATCATTGGCCGGCTCGCACTCGAGATAAATGAGTTATCGATAAAGTCCGAGCGAGATTCAAAATGTCTGCATAAAGTTTCTCCTATTTTCCCCGAGACACTCGCTGCATTCCCGTCACGAAATCGTGCCCAAATCGTACGTCGCGCCGAAGGAATGTGCATCATCATGATTCGGGATGTTGAACTCGAATAGGTCTGTCTAATCAAAGCGAACGTTGCTTAGACAACGAATTTCATGACCTCGGTGGGTCTCGCCCTCTCTCTCTCTCTCTCTCTCTCTCTATCTCCGTTTCTTCGCTCCCACTTCGTTCACGGACACCCTCTCGACAGATCGCGGCAACTGCCTCGAGAGAGTTCGACGACACCGTAATCGACGGGCACCCGATAGCCGAGTTCCGACCGTGGAAAATGGAAGTACCGGCACCAAGCGTGATCGGAACGAACCCTTCGTCCCTATACGATGTCGGCCTTCGTGCTAACTGAAGCACGTTGGAGCTGCAGTTATGCGACTCGGTATGTCGAATGTTATGAGAATGTCGAAACATTTGGAATGTAACTCAATCCTGAAACGCCCGTTTGTGAATCAATTCGATTCCTTTCGTTTTCCATGTCACGTTTACTACACACGTATATGCACATACCTGTAAGAGGAAAGACCGGAAAATTCGAATAAAAGTCTCGAGAGATTACATTCGGCAATATTATTATCGTTAACTCGTAAAAAAAAACCCTAATTTTGAAGTTATAAAACTACGAAATTTTTAATTTATTAAAACAAAAAATTTTTTAGCTGTTTCGATTACACGGTTTATGAGCGATTAGAAATCATTGTACTTCAATGATGTAAAAATGAAGAGTTTAATATTTTAAAGCAATCGCGCTTTAGAAAATGCAAAGAAACCTTTACGAAATTCCTATTAGAAATTCAAAACAAATAACGACATTCAGATTTTCTTCCTTTCGTCCGCTTTCTACAATTCGCAACAGACACCCTGCCAAAAGATTCTGAGAACGACGTCGAGAGTTCGACGACACCGAGCGATCGACACGAGGGCGATGGCCACAATGCAAGCCGACAGAATGGAAGTAACTGGATGTCACCGGGACGAACCCCCCTCGTTTTACGAGTTACTCGCCACCGGCCATTACGATAATTATCACTCATAGAAGAGAATTCCGTCTATTTTCAGTTACGGGCAACGAGATCAAAGATGAAAGTGCGCGGATTTTGCTTGGTACGGGAACGTCTACGATATTAATAGGCGGCTAGACGGAAAACGGCATATATTGCGCAGAGGCCGAGACTGTATTCCCCGAGACGTTGGATAGATTAATAACCGTCGGGGTACCGATGAAAGCCTGGCAGTGTACCGATTGTCGTGTACGCGTAAAGGAATTCGTCAAGGACACGCCGAGAGTGAAACCAGAAAACGAAAGTAGCCCCGTTATTTGGCACGCTATATTCTGTACGATTTATCGTCTGAACAAAAATTTTAATTAATCTGAATTTAATGATCTCCAACTATTAACTTAAAAACTAAAAATTGAATTGGCATTTATTCCAAGACCTTTTATAACTGAAATGATTACTTTATGATTAATTTTTGAATAATAAAATTCTCTCTCTCTCTCTCTCTTTCAATTACATATTTAATGTATATGTATAAAATACATATAAAAAAATATAATCTTAAAAAAAGTATTTTCATATTATTAAATAATTTATACATATTAATAATTAAATGTAAACTTAAATAATGCATACGCCAAGTTTTAAATCAATCTTTTTGATGAATGCAATTTATTATCTCTGAATGTATTTGATCGATTCCCTGATTCGTTTTTATTCTTTTCATTGTTGTTTCTCGGTGAAGAGCGCACGCTGAACTTCACGGCTTTATCGTTCAACCGCGTCATTTCATCGCGCCGCGCCGTTTGAAAAATCTGGTCGAGCAAAGCAGCGCAGTCAGCTTTACGGCGCTGATCGAGCTTTTTTTCCTTGTCCCCGTAGTAATGTGCCATGTGCGGGTGCCGTGCGGCCGTGGACCTTGATGGGCACGGGCTTGGCAACCATGGCAACCATGGGGCATGCTACGCGCCGCGCCGCGGAGAAAAGACTGCTCTACGAGAGGAAAGGATGCGAATGAACATGAATGCAAAGGAGCTGGCTGGCGTCGCGGCATAGTCTCGGCCGCGTCGTGGTCCTTGAACCGGGGAAGCTCCCGGAGGACGAAGAGAAGCGAGGCGAGTTTTACAATGCGAGAGAAAGAGGGAAGCATCTTGGATTTTTGCGGAATAAGCCGTGGATCAAAGTGCAGCGGCCTTGAACTTGACGATGCGGTCCATCGAACCGGCGCGGCGCGGCGGCCGCAGCGGCCAGCTCGGCCAGCGGTAGCGTAATAAAAGAATACACGCCGTGACGTACGGAGATGAACGCCGGGGATGTGACAAAGGAAAGAGAGGACTGTTCGTTCGCGTGCAGACAAAAGATTGTCGCGACGCATCGTAAACTGCACGTGCGGTTTCGGCGGTTTAGTCCGCGATTTTACTACGCGGCGCTCGTACGCGGCGTTTGTTGTCGTTTGCATCCCGGTTAAATTCGTCTGCGTCGGCGATTATAGCGACTGCCGCAGTTCCGTTGGCAGGGATAAACGTTGGGATCAGAAAAGTTTCGTTGAAAATAGAAAGGAACTCCTGAGTCAACGCGGTATGATTCATCTTATGCACTGATGTCATACGCGACAATTAGCAATAACGAGATGCTCGTTGCGCGTGATGGATTATCGCAAATAAGAACAGAGGATTTTCCCTGACAAAAATGTCGTCGATGCTTTTGCGTTTCTTACGTTTATCAGCACGAGTACAATTTCATAACAATTTCGGGATTATAAAATCCAGAGTTCCTTAAATAAAAAACCGAGTAGACTTCTCACGATCGATGTCTAACGTTTTTCTTTTTTTTTTTTGAAGGGTTGACGGCGACAGTTTATTATATCCCTACAGCTTGTCGCACAGCGTGTGGGTGTTGCAGACGTAAAAAAAAGAACGGCTCAAATTGTGGTCCTGCCTAACCGTCGCGAGGGGACGTATCGATATCCGGTCCTCGTGGATATTTCACTCCTTAGAGGTCTTTGACTGTGACTTCCACGGCTGATCGATCTGCCGCGGACTGAAGCGTCGCTTCTCGCACACGTTGCGTCGAGACACACGCACACACTCGACCTTAAAATACTTGCGTTATAAATATATCGCGCTATCATTTTCTTCGTAAGTCTCTTCGCTCTTAATAAATCTGAATATGCGTGCATGCGCTTGATGAAAATAAATAATGCACATTAAAAATATGTATTTAATAATTTCGAATCTCGTTCATTAATGAACAATTTAATTTAATATTAAAGCAGATAAAATTTCAACTATAATTACATTTCGCCTTGGATGTCTATTTTTAAAATGCAATCTCAAAAGTTTCGTGATACAAATGCAAATGCATTATCAATTTAGCTTTTAGCCAATATAAGTTGAACACTCGGCCGGTGCATTTGAAGATTGCGTGCTCGCGGAGACCTCAATTGTAGTCTGCAATACAATCAACTCTTAGACGCGTTCACGTAGTGCGCTTTTTGCGCGAGATGCACCGAGAATAACAACGAAAAAAATGACCTAAAAACCGCTTGTCTCTAATAAGCCGTGACTCATCAACCGTCTATTCACTTATCTGTCTAACCCAGGGGTTTCCAGGCTGCGACCCCAAGGAGATATATATCCGTGCGGTCTCGAGCCACCCTCGTTGTTTCTATCGTTAAGTGCACTTAATGCGCTCCTACACACTAATAATGAGCGTCGCTGATCAATGACTAACGATAATTCGGGAAATTCCGCGGATCATTTTCACTAGAAAACGTTCTCAGCGATCGATCAGTCGTGAGATGTACGTGGAATTCCGTTAGTGAAAGCATAAAAAATCCAATTATTACGCAATCTCGCGCGCGCATACCGAGTGTTTGAATTGCTTGCTCAAGCAATTAACGTGACACTTGCGAGAACTCCCAATAAGCGGACACTTGATTGTGTAATAATTCGGCAAACAGAATAAGCTTAAATAATATAATGGTTGCTTCTCCATTTTTTTTAGAGAAAAATGCCTCGCAGTTGCTTAAACGCTATCTGATAATAGCTTTGAAAACGGTTTATTATAATTATTATTATCCGATTAATGCTTTAATTCTTTTATTATCGAATCTTCATTTAACAACAAAAATCTAAACTTTTCATTAATATTTATTTTAGTGAATAAAATTTTCGATACAAAAATTGAAAAGCTTCATAAGGAAATGTAATACTCGAGCAAATTAATTTCAATTAACTCTAGATATATAATTGTCGAGTATTAAATCACGATTGCTACATTAGGTATCTACGATTATCTGGAAACTTACATAACGGGCAAGACAGCGTGCTCTTTGACCTCGCGTGGAACTTGCTGGCGACTGCATATTAATTAAAGTACAGCCTATACTTTGCGGGGCGTTGAACGTTTGACTGTTCTTGTCTCTATGGATAATGTCTATGTTTATTACAATACTGATCCGTTAGCGGCGAACGATTGTCAACGAACGAAAGTGAGAGTGTGAGTGTGTGAGAGAGAGAGAGAAAGAGATAAATGACGTACAATGCTTCCTGGAGCTTTAATGGATATTTAAGAAAACAAACCGGCAGAATGGTATATCTCAGTTTTATTTCGCAGAATTTATTTATATTTTTCTTGCGTTAGGTTATATGATCTGCAGAGTATATAGGTACATTAAAAGCGAAAAATGATTAATATAGAAGAGAACTGAATGGCACTTTATGGAACGACATCACGTAGTCAAAATTATTTCTGTACAATAAAAAATAAATATATGGGATAAATAATGGAATAAATAATAATTCCAATGCAGTCCAATTTTAGATATCTTATTAATAATATTCTTTCATATTTTCAAAGTCTCAATCTTTAAATATCTCGTATCGTGTAATAAAATAAAGATGCCTTGCGTTTCTATCAAATTTCAGTATTTAAATTCTATATCTATATAATACTAAAAGTCTATACTTTACCGTTGAAAAGGGTATCCGCCGTAATCTCGTGATTTACGAGAGGAATTGTTAGAGTATCGTTTAACAACGGCATGATATAATCATATTTCCATAAAATAGAAATATCGTCTAGTTATTAGATCGTGGCGAGGGTCATAGTGTTTGAGAAATTAGCATGTTTCAATGCTTTCTCCCGCGCCTCTCCCCGATCGGTCAGCCACCCGGACGATCGTGTAATTTTGGGGACGTCGCTTTTGCTCGATGACATCATCCCGTCCCATTCCATTCGTTAATAATCGCCCGCTCCTTGCTGTGTACACACACACACACACATTCGTACACAGAAATAATGCCGATTCTACTCCGATGTGCCCGTCCCCTGACATCATCGTCCATCGGAGACTCCGTATGCTGTGTTTGATCGGCGAACGACCAGCGGCCTTCGAAAATAGATTCGTTTTTGCGTGCCGCAACACGCCTGACACCCTCGGATATTTCCGATCCGATTTACGGCACATCGTTAAACGAGAGAGGTCTGTTTGTTCTTATTAAATACGACGGTGATGCGCACACGCCGCGCCGCTCGTCTCGCGGCGTTTACGAGGAATATTAATTAAAATTTCCATACCCGCGGGAGATCTCAACGCAGATAAATGGAATAGCATTTGCAATTAATCAAACATATCGTTTTTTTTGTCGGGGCGTCTTAATTAAAGTGAGTAGAACTGCAAGCGCAATTAGAAATAGTGGCTGAACGAAAAAGCGGTTTTATTTCTCATCTATCTCCTCCCGAAGCTTCGCCGCCGAGCTTTTTTTTTTTATGACCGACGTTTATTGATACGATATCTGGTAGTAATAACCCAGAAGATACGAATCCTTACGACAGTTAAAAATAATCAAAGGTGAATATTTATTATTCTAACTCGAGAGTAGGTTAACGAAAGCGCGACCTATATCAGATAATGACGGGAACAATCGCGAGATTCTAATTTTATCACGTAGCTAACCATGAAGGTACCTGATTCACATTAGCGATAGCATTGATCTAACGCGTTTAACGCGCCTTTTCTTTTTTATTATAACGTAGCATTACGTGATCGCGCTTACGAGACGCGGGCCGGAACGGGACACCGGAAGTGAAACGAAGCGTTTCGTATTAGCTTTCGTGGACAATGCGCCATGATCGGCCTACATATTCTGGGAATGGGGTAGTCGCCGAGTTATGGTGGTGACGGCGACGGACCGATATGGTGGTTAGAGCGGAAATGGTAAATTTCCTTGACAAGTTATTCCAACGACAGGACGGTCCGCGGGTGGAAGTAACGTTCTCTCCCCCAGGGAAACGACTGCTCGTCAAGTTTACGGGTGACGTCACTTGTCCACCATCTGCGAGAGCCGCTTCGCGAGAAAGAGAGAAAAAGATTTTTTTTTACTTTAATAATTTCTCAAATAAATAATATTTTTATCTAAATTATAATTCCGCCACTTTTAAATTCTCTATTTTAAAATTTATATATAATTAAACATGAGACATACGTGCGAACTTGAAACTTGTTCGCTACGTGGTACAAGTGGTACCATCTTAAAGCTCTTAAACAGCACATTACATGCAATAGATAATAGATGTAATTTAACTGATACAGAACCTTTTTATCTCATAAACTGCCGTCTTGAATAGCGGTACTTTGAATTGATAGCAAAAATAATTATTGCACCAATTACTATAAAACCTACGTTTAACAACGGTGCTCGAAGCACAAGGAATAGCTAATAGCGTTCTGAAGCATAAAAAAGGAAGCATCACAAAGTCATTTTGTATAATCAGCGCGCTATTAAAGGCGATCAATGTCGCTCGTGATTTATCGGTGTCATTATGTGCAGTCGAAATTAGAGAATATCGGTGCGCGTAATGACATTCTCAGTTTCGTCATGACGATAAAATGTCCATGTGACTGACTCTTAATAGCGGTGAAAGATCCGACGAATACCGTGTGTTAGACACCTTTCGATCGTTCATTACTCGGACGTACCATCTGCAATTAGCATATTTAACCCCGCCACTGACCCCGCGGGATGATAATGAGATGCGTAATATATCCGTTTCTACTTGTATTTCTCCAAGGTTGCCGTCATAACTCGAATTAGCATATCTCCTATTTTCTCGACTTCCTTTAAACGAATAAGAGGTAATAGTCCAACAATTTTAACGATTGCAAGATCACGCTAGCCAGTCATGGGAGTTTCTCACATTTGGTGTAGTTTTTGCTTTAGCTAATCATAGAAATTGCGATTTACGATTTAAATTATAACTTCCTATTCCGACATGTTCCGAATAAAGAAGACTAAGGCATTAAAACTTTAGTATCTCAGAATCTAGGTTTAAACTAAAACTTTGTTAAAACAAAACTTACTTAGAGCCGCTACTTTATCGGAAATGTTTTCGCTAAAAAATTGCAATCTTCGATTATTATATTAATGTTACGACATTAAAGTGACCGCTGCTTTTTTTCAAATACAATCTCCAGTAGCTCTGTAATCTTTCCTTAAACACCTTGCGGCACCATTAAAGACCGTCGCGGAGTCGATGACAAAACTAATACAAAAGATTCTCCTCTGACTTCTTCTTAAGCACACTAAGCCCTAAGATACCTATTTGTCAGGCGTTTCGTTCCTAGGTGAACGAGTCGAGGGTCGCGGCAGATACTCGAGGCAGCGAAGTAAGAAGACCACCTCCTCGTTGCAACGTTCCGCCTAATAACGGTTCTCGAAGCTTGGGAGAAGCTCGGAGCCGTGGCCGCTCGTATTCTCGTGCCAGGAGCGGCGAAGATGCTCCTCTAATCGAGAAAGTCTGGCGGCCACGAGTACACGAGACGGCAAGATGAAAGAAGACTGCGCGGTTCTCAATTGCGCGTATTGCCTCTAGCACTTGACCTATCGACCAAACTATGCGCAGAGCCGAATTCTAAAGGGCCCGACTACGACCGCCCTATTTCTCATCGTCTATTTTAACTCGCGGAAATCGCGGATTAAAATCATAAACTAAATTGACAGAAATGTTTATTACAGTATCGCGGTATTGATCATTCTCGAAATATTTATTTTGGAATATATCAAGGAAAAGATTCATATTTCAAGCGAATTATGTGCGTCGTAACTATTAATGATAGTGATGAGATGTGTTTGTCGTCTCTCATTTCATTTCAGTAGTAGCCGCTCTGATAACGTCTATCAAAATCCGGAGAGTGTCAGGTAAGCGATGAAAAGCACGTAGGACGACGATAATGCACGTAACATTATCCAGGAGTCTCAATTAAGCTACACGATATGGAATGAATATGCGTCCGCATGGCCATCCAGTGGGAAAACTAGGCCATTTAGTTTACGCGAATCAGCTCAAGGTTGCCGATTTGCGGCCAGTTTCGCGCGGCGGGAGATAACGAGAATTCCTATCTCTTACAGTAATTGCGTGGTCAAGCTCGGAGGTGTGAAGTGACACCTCCAAAGGCAAAGATTGAACTCGTTAATTGAATTGTTTAATTAGCTTGTACGTCTAATCAGTGATTACGCGAATTTTGGACAAGCGGAGACCTTTTACGGGGAAGACACGTTTTGCACGTATTGAAAATAAAACGAATTTACACAAACGGATGAGTAATATACGCAAAGACGAATTGCTTGGTCATCGCAGACGTACTGACCCACTGGTAGATGACGGATCCTTTTAATCAGTATACTGAGGCTAGACTGCTGATAATCATCATTGCATTGACGAGGCGTTTTTGTGAAAACCGGGAACTCGCTGCCGAGCATCGGGTGCTAATTAAAGACAGCAGACTGCCTCGATGAGCCGCCACATGACTTTCTAATTTCCTGAGAATAACGAGTGTTCTTCGGCGAGATGCTCACACGTCTCGATAAATGCTCAGGAAATTATATATCATATATAAATGGCTAAAAATATCTTTGTATTGTACTTAATAACATGTGAGAAAGTTTAATTTTTTTGTTTGTTTTAACACAAGTATAAATTACAAGTAAGATTGGAAAATAAAAGTTGTTTTTAATCTCCTTTCTTTTATGCTCTTTGCGTGCATAGACGATCGCTTATGAACAGTATCAAAGTGATACCATTTCGCTTAATTAATCTGAATACCACGCAATCTCTATCGATCTGCTCTGATCGGTGAATTTATTGCGGCTGAGGTGACTCTTCAATATGCATGCGAATGCCTGCATCGTCTCGGGGGTATTACAAGGCCACCCAAGTGCAACGTTAATGTCAAGGCCGTGAAAGGTGGACAACGATATACTGACAACGCAAGAATAGTTTATAGTTTCGAACGCGATGATTTCCGCGCAGTAATTAACTCTGTCGACGCGCGAACAGTCGATGACTTGGTGCAATTTAAAGCGATTCTAATCGAATTCTATCTTGGCGCAAAGTCGATCTCTGCACCGTCCTTAATAGCCTATATAGTTACGCGCCATAAATATTGCTTGCGGCTGGTTTCGCCAACGCCGGTTAACTTTAACCTCAGCTTAATTGATTCTTAACAAAGTCTCTGTGTAGAACTAAAATTATCAAGAGAAGGAATTAATTGAACTGTGATTAAAGAGAAATGACGACATGGCAAAATCTTAATCACTCGTTTATCTATAATTAAATGTCGTAAGTAAATCTTTCTTTTTCAGATTATAGCAACGGATCAGATTCGCCATAAAATGTGTACTCTGTACCTCTAATTAAGTTATATTCGCTGGATTGCATTACGAAAATAACATAACGATAACGAACGTCGTTCGCACCCGCCATTGCGAGATAATTTTATCCGTTAACCGTATTAGACCTATGCCTATTTATTCTCATCTATATCAGTCCCACACACACATACGCGTAGATGATTGTAACGAGAACCCGAGGCGCCGAAGACATTCCGATTAATTATAATTGCGTTTCCCCCATCGATCTTCACCTTACGCGATAATGCCCCTCGATTTCTCTTAACGGGGCCGGACATAATGAATAATTGTTTTCTCCAGTACACATCCAATCCCAGGATTGTCAAAACAATACACGTATACGCGCTGCGCGATATCGTTCCGAGTCTATTCGTAGAGTTCCCCGTCCGCCGCTGGGGGAATTAATAGATCTTACACATACCGCTAGCGCCAGTTCTCTCGCGTTCGTATCGGCAAAAGCCCTCGTACCGCGAGATCGTTGTGTCTGTTCCGCGAATGGTACAACTCTGCGGTGATGATGGAGTACATTACGGCACCTACGGCACCTACGGCATCTACGATACCAAGCGACGATTCAAACTCATGTCGTTAAACTCTGAATGAATCTGCCGCGTTCGTGCGCTGCATATACTAGTATACCGCCTTTGGAAAGGCGGATTCTTTTCACGCACATCTTCGAATGCACATGCCGATGGGGGGGTTCTGAAATATATTTTGGGAAGATCTCTTCCATAACTATCTCGGTGCAATGTGTCTCGAAAAAAGCGTAGATATAATCGACGCCAAATGCTGCAGATTAAAATATTATATGTGTGCAGATGTTGCGTAAGGTACACGTTAAAATGAACGTAACATTTGGCGACTGTCAGAAATAAAATGACTCAACTATTTCAAATCTTTTTTACTTTGTTTCGTAATTGCTGCTGTTACTTGATATCTCTTCATTCAAGACGAGAAATCTGAAATCCCCGCTGATTACTTGGTCCGCGTCAATTCATCTCATTGTTACGACACCGCCGACGTATTCTTAGGTACTCGTAAAGCGCGGACCACTCAGACAGGGATTCGCTTGTGCTTTATCTCCCGGGCGGTCGGTCCGCGGATGTTTCTCGACAAATAAAAAAAACACGCGGGTGATGGTACATCGCGCGTATGGTAATTATCGCGTATTACTACACGCCCTGATAAGACTCGCGCAATCTCGTGTCGTTAAACCCTCAATGAATCGAGTGCATTCAGGGAAACTAGGCTGAGTTCGTGCTCGACATCGCGAACTTCCGAATGAGTGTCGAACCACGCTTTATCGGCCACGATTTGACCTCCACGCAAATCACTCGCTCAGACTGTATCGAAGTGGCATGTATCGGAAATGACTTGACGATAAATCAGTTGCGAATTTAATCAGTTATCCCCAGGTGACCTATTTTTGTTACGCACAATTATCTTAAGCTTTACATAAGTAAAAAGGATTTATATAAGTAATGATAAATATTCAATCATCAACATTTATACGTTTATACATTGTTAAAAGAAATTATTCATATACCTTTTCAAAATAATGGAAGTTTTGTCATGTAAAGTATTCTCAGCTCTGACGAGAATATGTGCTAAAATGCTTAATATTTTGATATTAGATGCAATAAGGATGCGATAAAGATGCAATTTAACAAAAGATTTCCTAACATTGGAACATGCACGCATCATATTGATCGTTTGTATGAAAAGAGATGATTTTCAATGATATTGTTAACGCTATCTGATACGTGTTTCGACATAAAATTGCAAATATTATTCTGTAAAACTCGATACGAGTTTCCTCATATCGAACAAACAATTCTGCGATATTATTGATATGTTACGGATAGCTTACGAAGCGCATTGCATGTATCGGTCTCTAATCAATTTTACTGTTACGAGTCGATTCGTGTGAATAACAAATATTGCGGTGTAGAGGGAAATTGATTCAAATTGCAACGTGCTTGGGGCGATAACTCGTTTGTTAGGAATTTCTGATGCAGCAATCGCGGGATGGAAAGTGAAACGCTAATAATTGGCGGTATTCGTTGCGCCTCGCCGCCGAGAATGCGACTTCTCGAAAGCCCCTATGGGTCATCGTGATTCAACCTCACGTCTTTAAACATTCAATGGATCCGTTACATTCGAAGAAGTCTGCGGATGTCTACGAATGTACAAAGAACTTCCTCCTTCGTCTCTAGCTTCGGCTCAAAGTGTTAATTGGAGACGTTTAATGTGACGCGCAGTCTCTAACCACTTGTCAATCTATCAAAAACTTGAAGAAATTAATTTTGATGTCGCGAAAATAAATTCCATCTTTAAAAAAAGATCTAATTTCTTTTAATTAAATGTAAAAATTAAATTTTTTCATCTTTGAGATCAATCGCTTCGATGTTTTAAAGAAATATCACATTTCGACGCTATGATTCCATCGCAATAAATTTCCAATAGACCTCTCTCTCGAGTAAACAGTTCGCAGGTAATATCAGACTATAAGTTACGGTTCCACGCGTCGGTATATCATTAAACTTGGAACTAATCCATCACGCTTAGAGAAATTCCGGAGCATCTGAGTGTAAATCGTAGACGCGGATGCGGGAGCTCAGCGTCGAATCAGCGGCGCGCGCTATCTGCTTACGCGCTCGGTGTAATTAGAATGAAAACGCGGGATTTGAATGCTCGATGAGGCTTGAAGAGCAGCGAAGAGGAGAGACGTGTCATTAGTAGTCCGACGGCTTCGCCGGTGACTGGCATTCCGTCCTCTGGCCGCGGTACGTGCCCTCTTCCACCTCGTCGTCTTTTCTTCTCCTCTCCGTTCCCTCCACTTCGTTTCCAGCTTTTACGTGCTGTGAATCGGGGTCCCACGAGCGTGGCCTATTCTCCACGCGACGCGTACAACAAACGCCCGTAACGATTGTCCCGCTGTGACGCGAGGCGTATAATTATAATATGCTGTCATCTCGAGAGCGCGATCGCTGACAATATCGACTCGATGGCCCATTCTTGTCGAAAGTGTACAGACCTAATATCTTGAATACCAGGACCAACCCTTATTGAAGAGCGATTTGAATTGAATCTTTGTCACGAAAAAAAGGATAAATTAATCTTACTTTTGAAAAATGACCCTCAAAATCTCTTTAAAATAAGTAAATGGAAGTCAAAATTCTATATACCGTTTTTCATACTGTAAACAATTACGAACTACTTGTTCGTACTTTTAATATTGAGTTTTATGTTAATACACGTGTTGCTAGGATGCTGTCAAAGAACTTCAAGTTCAAGTAATTAAAAATCGCGCTATTTTATCACATTTGATGAACAATGTGCAATGGTTATTATGATATTAACGTAGTCGTTAGTTCATCATTTAGAAGCTATTTGTTTGTCGTTGCGTCATCGTCCCGCTAATCGCATTATTAAAACTAATAACATATACGCCCAAGTGTATTAAATTACATTCATGCGTAATACTTGTAATGTTCCATTTATTTAAACATGCACAAGTATTTCTTTATTATATTAGATCTATTTATATTCATAAAACACATATCTTTTGTTTCAATGTCATCTTACTCCAATTTATTCAAGCTTCGGGCGGAAATGGAAAGAAATTTGAAACCTAATTAAAATTTCACGCGTAAGACATAAGAATCGATAAGCTGCTGCTTCGTTCCGTGAAACACTGTAGCCAATTTTGACATTGGATCAAGTCACATAATTCTGCTGCTGTCGTGGATCCTCGCGCTTTCATTCTTTCATTCGTGCGAGATTACGTAGCGACGCGAGAGAAAAATTGGATGTACAGTGCCTCTCGTAGCGCCGGAAACGCGCGACCGGATGATCGATTATCGAATCATTCTATTGCGCTATCACGACCGTAAAGGTTTCGTCTGTTCGACTGGTAACGGTACCGTGCCGCTATTCACGGCTCGAAACGTTGCGTGGGTTGGCGTGCTCATTATCGAGTAGCTCGTTATCCGCCGTCGTGGCAAAAGGGTTCACGGATCGGGATATAATTTATCGAATCGTCGCACTATCGAGCCTCCCTACAAAGGAGAAACGCGAGAAATTCCCAAAAATTCAGAAATCAAGACGCCCCCGAGAATTTCTCGCACCAACGCGAACACATGTAACAAGGATCGGATTACTGAAAACTGACACGCGTAATTGTATATTGCCCTGCCGAAAATATCTTCCGGCTCGCGAGGAAATCGCGTAACTAGTATTTCGGGATCGCAAATGTAACTCATGTACGCTCTATAAATAAGTTTTAGACATAATCGTGTATGGGTAATCGAACATAATATTTATGGCTGTTTCAGTAACAGTATATAAAGCTAAAAAAAAAAAAAGCTAATGCTCACGTGTGTCTCATACAAGAAACCATGACTCGTGATAATCCTCAAGTGTTTTGCATATGAAATATATAAACGGAGTATTAAGATGCTCAAGACGCTCGAGCTCGCTATAGAAAACATGTAGGAGCAGAGACCGGGAGAGCGTTTGTCGATCGAGGGACCGATGATTTCGACACAATTTCCGTCTCGTAGAAAGCAAAGCAGACCACACCGCAGACGGAGTATTCTCAATATTGGATGCGGTGACCGGAAAGCGTACCGAAATAAAACCTGCATCACCCTTTCGCATTAGCCGTTAGCCAATCCCTATTTATAAGATATTATGCCCGTCGAAGCGCGCGCACACACATGTCCACTACCTCGGAAGAAAGATAGAAATGAAGAAGGAAAGAGGACAAGAAAGAGATCGTCACGCACATATGCCTAACACGCGTAAAACGCACGCACGTCGATGGTTTAACGTGTGGCACGCACATCGACGGCGTGTTACGCGACTAAAAATATCCCCAGAAACCATCTAGATAAGTCTCCAAGACCCGAAGCGGGTCGGGCCTGGTGGGCGGTTTATTAATGGACTCGAATCGACCAGAAATCAAAATTATTGTGGGCGTGCACGGTGGTCGGCACGCACCGCACCGCACCGCACCGCACCGCCAGAAACCACCCGAACGCAGCGCCCAGTCGGAAGCTCCGGCCCGGAATGTCCGGCGTACGCTGACACGTAACCAAAATATACCTCCTCTTATTCCTATACATTTGTAACGTGCGACATTTCAGTCATTTCAGATTATTTTCTTTCAGTAATAAGTAAATAAGCCTCGGTTTATTTTATGGACTCTCCCTCCTACAATTCCCAGGAAGCAATTACTTTCAAGTCCGGTCATTATACCATTCACACATCTTTCCAACTATGACACGCGCGCGGCGTTGTTGTTATCTAATTTCCGTGTTACCTTTACACGTCCGGATCTCGATAATTTTCCCGACAGTCATAAATTTTCTTCTACGTGATTTATACACGTAATATTCACGCGAATATGTAAAACTGACCGTATCGGTAAGAAAAATTGAATTGAATTAAAACAGAAGTGGAACATAAAATATATAATCCAGAAGAGAATCGGAATGGAAATGTAGAATATAGGAATACAAAAATCGGGAAAGCAGAAAAAATCAGATTTCTATGACACACTTTTGCTCGTTGCTCGATAAACCGGCGATAGCCTCAACATGCGAGGCAAACATTTTGTTGTTGCGCTTATCAGCTCATGAAGCGATTCATTACGAGGTCTATGAAACGCGAAATGCCAGGCGAATTGCAAACACTTCTTGTTTGTCACGATGATTCTTTATTAGATGCCTGCTCGAAGACGATTGATCTCGTTTAACATTTGTATAATCTCCCGCGTAGCCTTGGTTCCTCTTGCGAATAAACCGAATGCTAATAAATTCAATGCCGGAGAGACCTTTCAGCGGGTCCAACCTATTAAAATTCCCGGACGACAGCTGGGACGGGAAGCTGATGGTTCCTTAAGTCTGGTCCTAAGCCACATTTAAAAAAATGTTCGCACGGTCGCAGCTAGCAAAACGTGTGCTTCGTATTATTTCAGAGAAAAACCACCTATCTATTGCAAAAATATCCATAATCCATAAAAAGTATGTTTGTGTGTCACGGACTAAAAAATAATCTATTGCTCCAATTAGAATTACGCAGATATATAAATTAAGCCTTTCTTTACGTTCGTTAATTTTTACAAAGCTGCGTGCCGCTGAAAAAGTAGATAATTTTCCAGGCATTTTTGTCGAGCGATACTGGCTCCGTTAAGAAAATATGACGAAATTGTACATTAGAAGCGCCTGGAAAGATCTTAGTAAATTTACTCTCTTTCTCTAACGGGTGAATTACGCAAACTGCGGAAACGTTTGCTTCTCCTTGCGCTGTTTCGTCGATCGAACAGCATGAAACGCGTGAATGCTGCTTGCATAAAGTCACGACTGTTTTATTTCTCTTTCTTCCTCTCCCTTTCTCCCTCTCTCTCTCTCTGTCTTTCTACGCAGGAGATACGGACAAAATGCTTACGAAGAAAAGATATTTACACGGCTGCCGCATCGAGGCCGAGGCTCGATGTCTCTCACTCGCAGCTGTGCAAATCGCTACCATAGGAATGCGTATGTAAATGAGACGTATCAGGAAAAACAACGGGAAAAGGGCGAGGGAGGGAAAACTCTATCCTCTCGCCGCGATGATTTTGCACGGTCTCGTTTTCTCGGATCACGCCGGCCGGCGAGAAATCACGGGCCACGAAACGATCACGCGGGCTCGGCCTAAATACGAAACGGGAACGCCGGAATCGTGTCTCCCTCGTTCTCCGCGGTTTTGCTCGGAATAAACGAGAGTCCACAAACGTTGGGCCGTCTTGTTTCGATTCTGAGGCTTGCACATTCGCGAGAGTACCTATGGAATGTGACGCGTGAAACAGATGTTACGAATCCAACATATCGTCTTAATCACCTTGAGCGTATCTCTAGAGAATATCTCTCTTCAGTTCTATAAAAATGTTGATAAATAATAATAAAAATCTGAGATTATATTATAGAATGTAGAACATTTAAATTTAAATTTTTGTAAAACTCGATATCCGAGGTTTGAAATAGTTTATTTCACAAAGCTTGGACAAATCTGTATATTGTCTAAACAAGTATCTTAAATTTCACGTTTCGCGTGCATGCCGGGACGATTTTTTTCGTCAAATATTTTTCCAACAAGATCAGTTTACACAAAAAATATACGCCGAGTGCAAAGATCAAAATACGAATCAGCGGGCGTCGATGGCGCTAAACAGCGCGAAACTCGATGCTGTTATAAATATTCCGCGGATAGATTACGTAATGCAGAAGGTTTCATAATAACGCGCTATCAGTCGCGCTTGTGCGAGAAGTCAAAGGCGGCGTGGCGGAAAAATTATGCTTGAAAAGTGTTTCGACACAGGATGTCCTTCGTAACGAGCTTCCTCGTCTCGGTAGCTCGGCGGCCAGCGACCACGGCATTAATCGCGGATTAATTATGCGCTAATTTTACCAGTAAACATCGGCATGCTTGAAAGCTCACAAGATACTACTTTCAGACGACTCCCGCGCGATAAGGATTCTTATGTAAATACGTTAACGGCTTTATCGCGTTCCCACTCCGGCGAGCGGAAAAATGTGCCGAGTGTCTCGCATTCGAGTCGTCGAGGAATGAGGGATTAAACGCGACGATATATAACAAAATGCTCATTACGCAACGCGAAAGAAGGTTGCTCTTGCTTGAGCAACCGTAATTCGAATACCGATAATCGCATTCCCTGGATTTTCCTACGCGTTACCGAGTTGAGCAAGTGCACGTGCACATTATTATCGCGCACACCTGGGCGTTGGCATTACAAATAATACCCGAGAGTTATTAATTAATGTGCCATTTCGCGTTAAGTGAGTTATTAAATTGACGTTTCGAAAGTGAACCTATTCGCCCGACTATCATTAATTTTTCCTATTAGGATTAGTTGTCATTTCCCTATCTCTTTTTTGTAGTCGTGTAGTCGATGATGTAATTCACTAGAGGTGATTGTAACGAGAGATCAATTCTATCTGTGAGTTTCTCGTATTTTTCTATTGAAATGAAGAAGCAAACGTACATCGAAGAATATATTGCTATCCATAAATTTGCAAATGAGGATTGATTACGTTGAGATCATCAAAGAAGTGGGATTTATTTCATGTTCCTCCTCGCGTAAATATGCCACAGGGATATGAGAAATTTATGGCGCGGTTACACGGGAGATGGGATCTAGAGAGACCCGAAGTTTAAAGGCCAGCTGTCCTCTATACTGACTAGACCGACAAACTTATGGACAGTAACAGTCCGGCTGACTCGAGTATCGCATTTCCTCGCGAATGGCCGATTCAGGTATATGACGATTAATGTTCTCTCCAGGAAAACTCCGGGAAAGCGGAAGAGAGGAAGATGAGTAAGGTACGCACGGGCAGAAACGCTTTTTCTCATGCGGGTTGACCTCCCATACAGCGGGAGAGCTCCTCCCTCCTCTCGGAGCTCTATCAAGCTCAATTACTTAATTAACGGGCTAAACTTGCGTGCGTGTGACGTAATCTTGGATAAATATATTTGTACTACACGTGCATTCGCGCGAAGAAAAACGCGTGCGAGGCGCACCCACTGTCGGAAAATTACTACAAATATAAATATACAATGAGCTGCGTAAGGCACGAAGTATGAATTATCGTATCCAATAATTATTCCGCGATTAGATAAAAAAAATACAAGAGGTTTTAAACTCTGTACATATCTCTTAAAATAGAATATTTTGCAAATGTATGCGGCTGTACATTACATAAGATGAATGGTTTCCAAATCCCTAAAATTCCAAAAGCTAAATTTCAAAAAACTTCATTTGTATTCACAAATTGAAGTTTAATTAATTCGAACATCGTCGTTTAAATGCCAAGGATACTCGAGACAAGTATCGCATTAAAATTTTATCGCTATGATAAACAAATAATATACTACAAGAAGATTCTATTAAAGATAAACGCGCCTCTCGCTATCGGAAGATAGCTAACAAGATCGTTTAGACACATATATCCATATATAAGAATGAAACGATAAATTGACGACAATGTATGCCAGGAATGGAGTCACGCTGTTCAACAAATTCTCTCGTTCGTTCATAGGCGTCGACAAGCAACACGGAGCTTAACCGCGCTGTTGCCTCGTCATTGCTATCGAAGCTCATTTATATTGACCCTTAAATTTCTCCACGGATCGGTGGCGCAGCGGAAGGAGAGTAACGAGTGATTCAAGGAGAAACGACGAGGATCCTTGTAGCCTGCCTATCTTGCACAACCGCTTGATACGCGACGCGTGTTCGCGTATCGTACGCATGTTTTGCATCTTGTGCAACCGGCTTTTCCTCTTTCCCCGTGGTTTGGCATTTTAAAAAACCGAGTTGCCTCGTTGCGAAAGGGAGAACCGTTATTGTCCGCAACCTTCGACACGCATAAATGGATAATTTATGAATCAAATTTATATTCAATTTCTTAAAATCCGAGAGAGTTAAATTTCTAATTTTCTTCGTTCATCAAAGTTTGAGCGAAGAGAAATTTTATAAAATTTTAATTATTTCTTCAATCAACGAAAATTGGGTAAAAAGCAAAGAATTTGTCAATTGTTGCCTTTTTCAAACAGTATAAAAGACAATAATTTATCACATGTCACGAATTTTTTAAATCTAACCCGCTGGCGGCCGTGTCGGCCAGTTTGGCCTTAAAGACACCTAGCTTTTGTTTTTGCCCCACAAACTAATGTGGGTCGCACATAATGACAAACCAGAGCGGCTAAATTTCACAAAGCGACTGCGACCGCGAGCATAATTCGCGGACGATAATGTCTGTCATCGGGACCGGCTGCACCCAAATTATCACACTGGCGACTGCGTTTGCCTCATATATCACCGCTATCAAATCACCAATTCAAATTCGTGCCAGTCCTTGACGACCCAACCGCGTCGCGACGCTTTATCGTCAGTCTTACTGTTGTATATTATTATCAGTTCCGTATCTCTAGTACATTGAACTCAGATGTTATCATGGCTCTTGGCGCCATTCTAACATACGTGGTCCTGCGGAAGGTTTTCTTTCACAGAGAGATATCGATTTATAACCGGTCTAAAAAATTTTCGAACATTACTGTCACAAAACAAATTATGTTTCCTCATGATAATTTGGAAAAAAAGACTAATACGTATGTAATTATAGTCTAAATAGATGCAATTAATTTTATCTAGTCAAAGTAATATTACTGTGATTGCAACATTTTTAATTAATTAAACTTTGCTCATTCTTTAACAAGCAATTAAAAAATTT
Source organism: Tetramorium simillimum (assembly GCA_011636635.1). Taxonomy (NCBI): domain Eukaryota; kingdom Metazoa; phylum Arthropoda; class Insecta; order Hymenoptera; family Formicidae; genus Tetramorium; species Tetramorium simillimum. The sequence continues at coordinate 21,535 of VBVQ01000201.1, read as the reverse complement.
TTTAATTATCAAAATTTTCTTTTTATTTAATCAAAAAACAATATAATCGCTGAACGATATTTTATTATTACTACTTCAATTCAATTAAGTATAACTTTTAAACATTGTTAATAATTTCATTTTCATTATCAATTCAATTACGTCTATGCATTTTTAGAGAAAAATCTTCAATAGCAACAAAATAAAAAAATGATAAATAGTCACGAGTGATCTACTTTTTTACCTACTTCGTGCTAGGTCGTTCAAGGATTAATAACGAAGGACAGGTAATACGTATTCCGGTTATTCTTTAATCCCTAATTCGTCTAAAAGTTCGGACAGGCTCTTCACGATCGCAGTCACGCACGAAACGAGTCTGTGGCGGTGGTCCGTTCGCCGGGATAAGAAAGGAAGCCGCTCCTATTATTATAAAAAAGGAATAAAACGGACGAGAACGCGTCGGATATACCTACGCACCGTGAAGAGAAGAGACCGCGAAGGGCATTCCTACGAGCAACGAGCAGTTACCGGAAAGCTGTAAATGTCGAACTTCTCGCTATCGACCGGCCATCGGTCGAGCCGTTTCGACCATCTGCCTGTCTTGGATCCTTCTCTCCTACCTGAACCACGCGTTCACCTGGCCGTCTTCTCTCCCCCCGCGTACTTCACCACCACCACCACCACCACCACCATCACCGTCCAGTCGATCGGTCTCGTTCATCTTATTTTCGGGCCATTCAGCCATCGCCACCGGTTCTCCGACGGGCCACGCTTCTCCGCGATATCTCACGTGGAGAATTCTCAATGGAATTCTCTTCGACGGTCGCACTTTTTGCGAGACTTCCTTTCCGAACGACAACTGCAAGAACCCCCCCGTTGTACCTCGCTCGCTGCGGACCCTAAGTACGGTCAGGTACCCTTTCGATTTTTAATGGCAAATTACGTAATCGCTGCACGATGGGGCCGGAAACGAGACGTGAGTAAAAATTGAAAGCCGCCTGACGATCGTGCGGAAGTGGATATTGCAATATTTCCTAAAAAAAACCCCTTAACTCGCTAAATTATATACTATTATATTTCTGACCTTGGATCTTTTTGACGAACTTTATTCGAGAGAATATACTGAAAAGCAATAAACGTTTTATTGATTTATCAATGGAAATTATTTTTCTCTGTAATCTCTTCATCGTTTCCTAATTCAAGACTATACAATATTAATTGATGTAAAATAAAGAGTGAAGGAATTTCTCCAAAGGCTGCTCAAGAAGAAAAGATAAACGTTAATTTGCTCGTGCGCGTTCGATAAATTTTCTTTATAACTTTCGGTCGGTTTTGGTCAATCAAATTAGCGCGATCAATACCGTTCTGTGACTTGACGATCAATTGGAGTGACGCGACGCGACCGACTCGCCCCGGCGCGGCTGCGATGTCTTCCGGTGCGTAGGTACACCAGGAAGCGTAATTAAACTTTTTTTAATACGTAATTGCTTCTTCCGCGGCAGCGATCACGACGTGCTCACCGATTAGTCGTACAATGGCTGTTATTGCTCGCCACCATTCGTACGGTAGAGATGTTACGACATCCTTTTTATTCCGCATTTGCTTTAATTGTGAATGCGATTTGTAGAATGTAATTTTTTACTTCGGCTCCGGAATGTTTCTGGCGTCCGAGAGGTGAAAAAAAACCTAAATTAACATTTCGCTGCTAGTCACATTAGCATGGTCGATAAAACAACATTCATAGATCATAAAACAAACCGGTCTTATATCGCTATAATAAAAAACATTTTTTAATATATTAATTAAAGATAAAACTTCTAGACGCAGATTGAAAGTACGATAGTGCATAAAACCTCTTAATTGGAAAATGGGACGTTTGAATTCACGTTCCTGCTCTTTCGGCTCTTCAAGAAAGGACGTTTGTTTCGTCGTGCCGCTGCATCGACAAATGCAGCCGATCGGACTTGCGCGCGATCTTTGCTTGAAGAAACGCGAAGGATCGACAATCTCGTTTGAATTTTTCCCAGCGAATAATGGGACGCGAGCAAAGGGAGCATCGGCACTGCCGTTCTCTCGCTACGCTGGCGCAATGACGGCCTGTTACCGCGATCTATTCCCCGCTATCATCATAACGCAACGCGCGCCTCTAAACGCGGTGTTCGTTACGGAAGCGACGCCTTTGAGACGCGATAATAAATGGAGGGTTTCGCAATGGGGAGTGCTCTCTTAGCTACGTAGCTAAGTAGAGGTAGAGCTATGTAGAGGTACACGAACAACAAGTGAGAATCGTACGATTTATGGCGTATACGTTTCCGTCATAAACGGTTTCGTGATTTGTAATTCCTACGCCCGTTGTCGTCGGGCAATTTTACGTTCTCACGTTCTCATATTTTTACATCGAACGCGATAGAAATATGAATGTGATAACCATCTCGGCGCATCGCATCTATCCTTGCTGTTTCTTTCGTTTCGCGTAGATCATTAATCTTAAATTCATATTAAATTAATTGATGTTAAATATACAAATTAATCTTAATTGATGTTAAATTAATTGACGTTAAATATAGAAGTCATGCAATCCATATTTATCTACATATCTTCGTAGCAGAAAATAAAATTCGGATTAATCTTTGACTTTTATCGCGAGAAAAATAGTAGTTATTTTTAAGTACCCAGATAACGGTAAAAATAAACTGTTTAATTTTCCTTGCACGTCACATAATAAATATTTGAGTTAGACCACACAGATAACAAAATCTTATCACGAAACTCCGATAAATTTTTGTTCAAATGTCAAAGTCTCTGTTTACAGAAGCGCATTATTATTACATTGGAGCCCCCAAATAAAACGATCAAGAAAACACAAGACGTTCTAAGTAATTGTCTCACTTTGAAAACAATTCGTAACACTCGTAACATGGAGAGAAATCGGAAGCTTCGGAAGCTTGGAAAGCTTTCGATCGGAGATTACGATCGCGTCGATCGGACGACGCGGAGCAGCATGGGATTGAAAAGCGACTCACCTTGCACGGCGAGAAGAAGCACGAGGAGGCCGAATATTCGCGGCGGCAACATCTTCCCACGTAGTGTCGTTCCACTCGTTTGCTCCTCTTTTTTTCCTTGCTCCTCCGGTTTAAAGCACTTGACAACCAATGGCACCAACGCACCCCAGCACTATCCCCTCGAATCGAGCCTCGAACCTCGAACCTCGCGAAGGTGAGAGAATTCTTCGTGGCGGATCCTCCGCGAAGATCGCACGCGAGAGGCGGGGGAGGAGGGGAATGATGTTGAGAGGGACGCGCGCGGCCGGCTCTCTCGGATCGCGACGGTCCGCGACGATCAGCGACGATGATCGAACGCACGCGCGCCGGGGGGGTTCTTGCCTTCTCGCCGCCGAACGGTAATCGAGCTGGACACCGAATACAAACTGAGCCGTGAGCGAACCGTGCGAGGCGAACGCGCGCGGTATCCGAAGAGCGAAGCGCGGCGGAATCGCGCCCCCGGCTTTTTACGGGGACCTGCGCGGTCCGGCTGCGCAGTCGCCCACCCGGCGCGACTGTGTGTGCAGTGTGCGAGCTACGTTCGCGGCTACGTTCACGCGCTACGGGACGTGGGTGCACGCGCTCGCCTCGCCTCGTTGCAATTTACTTAACATTTTTTTAAGATAACAATTTAAAAGATAACTTTTTAACTTTTCGCCAATCATTTTCTTTCTAAGTTATAATAAACTTATAAAACTTCAAACTCTTATCTTTTATATAAGAAACGGAGTATTAATCTAAAAAATAGAAACGATAAAAAATGACCGCTCGGTAGTCTTAGCGTGAACGAATTCTAAATTTCTCTATATGGATGAGTAAAATGTATGCACGCGTGACTTTTTAATTTCAAGATATTAACTCGAAGATGGAAATTGCATTTAAATTTATTAATTTAATTCCGTTATCATATATCGCCGTGAAATCTTATCTCGGCGCGGACACGCGACACGCACAATTTTAGATGGTACCGCGATAATGCTAAATAGATCTTAACAAGATTCCGGAATGCAATTACGCCCATATCGATTTCTTATCGATGTCACGTTCCACTCTGCTCGTTTCCGCGTGCACGCACGTACATAAGAATGCACGGGCGTGAAAACAACACGCATATTCTCCGATTTTCTCCATGTCGAGCTAGGCGTGCCTTCTTGCTTTCTGCCGTATCTCACTTTATCCGTTTTCAGATAAAATTGCGTATCAGAACTAAAGACATTTAGCAACTCCAATTCATTCCGGCGATACGAGCCTCGTGCGGTTTACTCAAATCTATTCGCGTACCGATTCTTGAAAATTTCGTCACAGCGTCGTTCTTTGAACAGCCGTCTAACGCTAACGCGCGTCGACGATTCGAGGTAAATCCGCCACGGTCTCGCCAATGCCAAAGTTGGCTGTGAAAACATGAATGTAAGTAGGTGTAAAGTTTCTCGCGAGAGCGCACGCTGCGACGCATACTCGTAAACGGCGTAAAACGCAGCCGGCATGCCAACGATCGCTTACGTGCGTGCATATGGGACTCGATTTGCACGTGACGGATGTTACCTCTCGTCTCGTCCCTTATCGTCGCTTATCGTGTAAAACACCATGACGGCGTTAAACGCCCGCGATTCCCGCTTTCTAGATAAAACGCCGATGCCATCGCGTCGTTACGCGAAGGACGCGTCCTTTCCCTCGCGAAGGTTCTATCCGACATTCCTCTCTTAGCGCGCGATTCGATTGCTACAAGGAGGAAACATGAGTCATGTGGCACGAGATTTCAACAGAGAAGCAACGATTAGTTTGACGATCGGTTAACAAGCGGATCGTAATGTCGTAATTGCCTACACGTTAAACCGAGACTTGCTAATTAACTGATGATACACAGCCCGCCGTTATAAATAAACGCACGTTTCCTAAATTTATTTTCCTCATCTTTCTTTTATATTTTCAATAACCGTTAGCAGCCTTCTTTCGAAGGTTGAGTTTCACAACAATTTTTTTTTCTTTCTAAGAATAATAAAACTTTTTTTTTTTAAGTGAGAGAACGAATTTAAAAATTAATTAAAAAAAAGACAGGGTTTTCAAGTACATGCGCTCTCATTTATAACAAGTTCCACATTAAATATTAAAGATTATCTATGCTACAGATTTTTCTCAAGTTTTTTAAAATTCTCATTGATGTTAGAATTAGGATCGTGTGAAATAATTCTTCTTTTCATATCTGTTACAAATATCTACTAATTTATTCTTGATATCCCTGTATTATCGATTAAATGGGTGAAGATCGCGACAAAACAAAAAAAATATTGTTATTAACTATCTTCTGTTAGATATATCTATATAAAGTGCTATATGTAGATCAGTTATATGATAAATATACACGAGCCGTCACGACGGAGAAAAAGTTTCTCCTTTTGGCGAGGGCAACATTTATATGTCGCACGTATGTATTGTATTGTATGTACAAGCATGACTTATCAACGACATGACTAATCGCCGTAAAAAAAATAATGATGTCATGCAGCGGGAAGGTGCACATTCGGCGATGGCGGTTTGTCCGCTTCTATCCATTTCATATGAAATTACTGACCGCCCGCCTTTGTTTTTTTTTTCTTTTCACGAGAAATACCAAATCCGGTTGAACTCTCCCATACATGTGTCTTTTTTTCTAAGAAAGTCGCGCTCGCGGGGACACTTCGCTTTTCTAGAAATCGCGAAGGAAGACTCGCTTTTCTATCGCGAATTACCTTTCACCGAAAATAAATATGCCGTCAGGCGAGAGAGGAAAACACTGTGCCAATCGATCGCATATGAGTGAACAAGACGTGATTCACTCGGCCGCAAATAAGCAATTGTAATTAATGTGATCCTTACGCGGAGTGACACATGTAATATCGCTCGACTCGATAACCTTCAATTCGCTTCCTGAATATCGATGCGCAACGCATTCGAAAGAGAAATCAGTCCTGCCTTAATGTTGGTCATTTATAATTTACATCGATTTTAATTCATTCATAAATATGTAATCCAAAGTAGCTGCGTTTAACATCAAATGAAATTTCTGCTTGAATCGTCAAAGTGAAACTCACGACTCGAGCGGGAAATGAATTCAAGATAGAAATGCTTATCGATCGTTTCTCCCTTTTCCTATATTTCCGAGATTTTTCTCGGGAAAACAGCAAGTTTCACCTTCGCAGAGACAATCTAGTCTTTAGCTGATAAAGCGTGACGGGAGATATTTGAGACATTTGAGTCTCCGCCGACTGAACGGTGCCATAAGCATTTCCGTTAGGTGTTTACGATAACAAACGGAACCCTCTCCCTAGCCTGCAGTTATCGTCTTTCGCATGAAATAACAACGCAAATTAAAGTTGTAAATATAGGAAATATAAAAGTATAAAAATTTATCGAAAAAACGGAAAAAACGGTTTGCATTCAATTAATATTAATCAAATCGTGTGTGGCAACCGGATAAACCCAGGTCGTAAAATTATTGCGCGAGGATATAAAATGGCATCTGCGTTGTAAACATGATGCAATTTGCATCGTAATGTACTGAAAAAATTCTTTGAGTTGCACATTTATTAAATATCTTTTATTAGTGTTTCTTTCCTAGCGACAGATAACAACAGCATGGCTGGGGAGATAAACTGATTGGATTTTCGTAGGGATAAAAAGTGATAAAATGTACATGTGTGTGCGTGTCTGTGCGTTAGGGGTCCGCAGGAGATATTGAACTTGGGTCCGTGCAGGTTCGCTAAGCCCAAATGACTCTGCGGACCAGTCATCTCTGCGGTAAAAGAATGACGTAAAGTGGAAATATACAATCCGTTTGTTAGCTAACCTTAGAATAAAAGCTTTGAAGCGCAAAAAGATACATGTGGCGCCACTCTACGGACATTGCTCGCAACTGAAAACAAAATTGATGCGTCTGTAGCGAAGTTATCGACGCAGGTCTCCCCGTGATCGATTGAGAAACTCACGATGAATCGACTTGGAGAGATGTCCGTCGTTGAGGGGCGACGCTGCCGGCGCTGAAGGAGCGCCATTGAGATTCGAGAGGGCCCCGGCCCGGCGTGCCCCACCGTACCACCGACACCGACTCGTTGGCGACGTATTGGCGAACGCGGCGGGACAAAGGACGCTTTCGTACGTAGAGGCGGAGGGACGCCATGTTCATTTGTCAACGGACGTCAAGGTGTTCCCGTGCGGAAGGAGCGAGCAGCCGCTTGCCGTCCGCCGCCGCCGGATAGAACTATAGAAGCCAGGGGGGACCGGACAGAACCGGAGCCGGTCCGAGTACTCCGAGCACCGAGCTTCCGAGAGAGAGAGAGAGCGAAGGATTCCTCGTCTCGACTCATCTCGTCATGGAGAACGACGCCGCCGCCGCCGTCACCGTTTCCGCCGAATCACGGAAGCGCAAACGCGAGGAGTACGAGATGCAGCTGTTCGGCTTCCATTCCCGAGCCGTGTACGCGACTCGTAAGTCGCAATCTGCATTGTAGAGCTCGACGCGCGACGCTTCTTCCGGCGAGCGCCGGGTGGACGGGGATCGGGGTAGGGACGCCGCGGTCACCGCTGCTCGTCCCGCCGCCGCTGGATGGGTGTACTCTAGTTTCATGTGGCACTCGATCATGACTAGAGTCACACTCGTCCAGCGACCGGGATGCCTTCAACGTACTTTTCGCGGGAAGGGGAACTCGCGCCAACGCGAGAGCAAACGCGGCGAAACTCGGTTTCGTAATTAACGGCGAGGACGCTACGCCGGTGGGAAGCGTCGCCTCTCGAACGACCTTTATCTCGACAATTCTCTCCAGTCTTTGATTTCTGTAGCATGCTATTCCGTTTTTTCGTTTTTTATTTTCAATGCTTTCATTATACAATTGTAATCGTCGCTGTATAATTGCTCATATTTACCTAGACAATTTAGTCAAAGAAAAATATGACAACTTTACAAAGTCATGATTTTATTTGAGAAAAGACCAAAATTTTTTGAAACTTGATTTTGGCTTTTAGCATGAATGTAATCTTAAATCTTTTATTCACTTTTTATTGCGTTTAATGTTCTTATCCATTGTTCTTACTAGATGTTTCTAATTTATGAAAAATTATGAATGGTTTCTCATGGTAATCTTGTTTTCTCTTTGATCTGTTGTAGTCAAGAATATTGTGATGGAAAGAATACAGTCCAGGAGCAAAAAGTTGTGTGAAACATTAAAAAAAATATACAAGCCAGACTCAGAGAAGCTAGCTATGCTAAATGCAAATGAAGAGAGACTCGTAAAAGCGTATTATGCAGCCTGTGTGCCTCATTTGAGAAATATGGAGGTACGTCCCTTCATACTAAATCCATATATCCAATTCTACTTAATTACATTTACTTATTTTATATCTAAAATATATTTGTTAAATTAAAAATTTCAGAACACTGTGAGCAAATTCATCGCTGTACCCGATAACATTTTGGCGGAGGAGGATAAACTTCAAGGAGTACAATATACAGAAGCAGAGTTGGAGAGTATGCGCGGAAAATTGGAGGAATTCCAGCAGAGAGCAAAACGAGTATGTTTTAATCATTATTGGAAAAAAAAAACCTATAATTGTCATTCGTTTCGCTATATGTAAATGCCCCGGCATTCAAGCGTTATGTAACTCTCGCGGTTTTTCCAGGCGGCTATATTGAATGCGGCATTGAAGGAAGAATTACAGCTCATAGAACAATTTTCGATCTGTGCGGACAATACCGATAGGCTGAGTCACATAATTGAGAGCGGGGTCGCGTGTCCGGATGTCAGTGACAAGATTCATCAATTAATCGAGGATTATAAACAATTTAGCGCATTCCTCAACGACGGGACACCTGTGTCGCAAAAGTCGCTTTACACTACGATCGATGATCTCGAATGTATAGATTGCGATATGGATTCCTTATAATTGTACAGAAAAAAAGGGAAATTATTTTTGTGACTCGTCTTTGGATGCTTTGTTACTGATACTGCCTTTGAGATTATTAATATGTATATATGTAAATAAATGTATTCTACAGATATTTTTATACGCACGTTATATCAATTGTATATAATTTACAATTTTTTATTAAATGCTTGTAACATTAAATATTAATAACTTATTTTCTTCCCTCTTTCTCCCTCCTTGATATCCTATAGGGTTATTTATTGATTATGATAAAATTTTATAAATTATGTAAATTATTTAAAAATTGTCAAAGATTAAAATTTTCTACAGAATGAAATCTTGCATCGAGATAAAAATTTTCAATCTGTTATCGACCGCTTAGCATTTATCGCTTACCATCAGTTACTCTAGCAACTATTGCTGTTTGCTCTCGCTGTTCATATTTAATTTGCGATCTTTGGTGCAGATTGAAATATATTTTAAGGGGATCCTAAAGCGACGCTCGAATTTGATCGAGGTCGATAATGTAGGCGGAATTCTAAACTATAATATTATAAATTATCAAATTGGCTTTACAGAATACAAAATCCTTTTGCAAGATTAGAGTACATGCAAAAATATTACTTATTACTTATTAATATTACTTATTTGTACTCATAAAATTTCAATCTGAGGCCTGTGTGACTCGAAATTGTAGTTTCCTCGCCAATTTTTTTTGGCTTTATAGAATTAAAAAACTTTTTCACAGGATAAAGTAAACATTCCAAAAAAGTATGAGTGATAGTTATTTTGTGTCTAAAACCTACTTAACTTTCATACGAAGCTGTTGCATTCACAAGTCAACAATTCTAACCTTCTATGATGTAGGTAAAGAAACATGGTTTTATAACTTTTCTCTCTTTTTCAGCGTAAAATCTATCACTCAGACTTTATTTCAGTGTGTACTTTAATTCTGTAAAAGGATTTTTAATTCTGTAAAGCCAAAAAAAATTGGCGAGGAAAAAAGAAATTAGTTATCTTTGTAGGTAAAAATGGAAGGTATAGGATCCCCTTAACACCCTCCACGTTGCCACGAGTAGGATTCGTCGTTTCTTATCAAACAGTCGGAGATGAAACATTTATCTGAATAATGTAACGCTTATTTAGCAACGATAAAAGTAGGCGCGCGTTCTCGTGACGCAAACGTGCGCGCGACAGGTTTTATTATGTCTGGAAGATCTCCTATCAGGGCGGACTATCAAGGAAACGGTCTCTCGCGCGGCGGCTTCGAGACGGTAAATCTTGCATCTGCGGCCGGATGACATCAGCGTCGCGGTTTATCTCGGCTGTAAGAATGTGCGGGTGCGAAATCTACGAAGCATCGAGTCTCATGTCGGTTGGTCACCCGAGACTCTTCGCGCGGCACCAAGATGCACGGGATAAGCGCAACGTATGTACCGTGCAGCGAGATCTCACCATCGTGATTCGCGACCCGTTAATGGCGGGCTCTGCACGCCTCGTTTGCTTAAGAGAGTACATGACTTCAAATACAGTTACTAATCGCTTGTCTGGCGATGTTAGCGCGAGTCTTACGGGAAGATAGCTCCCTGAGATTTCTGAATACGGCCATGAATGGGGATATTTAAGCGATTACTTTGAGCCTGTCGTCATCAGAGAGCGAAGAGTTTGCGACACATCAGAATATTAAATCGCGCAACTTCTCCCTCAAAACTTACCTTAGCAGATTTCGCATTCGAGATAAAATTGAAAGGTCTAGAGCCACAAAGTGCGGCTATCTCCTGCGCCCACTTTATTGCACACGAAAGGAAACGCTTAACGTCTTCGATGCCTACACGCGAAGTTAAACTTCGCAAATTTCGATAATAATTATTCTTGCGCCCGCGATCTACGTTGTTTCGCGATAAACTAGGATTACACGGACGAGTGGTGAAAAAAATTAAAAGATAAAAAATCGCGCAAAAATAGCCGTAACTAGTTTTCGAGCACGCCTTTTAGAGTCGAAGGGGGATCTCGGCGCGAGGCGGAGTAATTCGTGCATGCATAATTCAGGCACATTCTCGTGTGCCCAAGTAGTCCGCCGAGTAGTAGGGAAACGCGGTTATACGGGCGTGAGGAGAGAGAAGATGGTATGAATAATCGAAGTCAACCCAAAGGGGGAAAAAGGAGGACTCCTCGCATTTACGTTTGTCATCTCGACTTGCGGTTATCGTTAAGGAGAAATGCTAAAGAGATCTACCAGCCGGTTGGTCATTCCCGTGTTAGTCACCTGAGCCCGTATCGGAGCTCACAGATAAAGAGTTATGCATATGCGCACGAAGATACAGCGCTTCCCGAAATCAGTTCCCGCGTGGAGAATCAAGAATTCCATTAAGTTTACATTTAAATTACGTGATACAAACCACATAATTTAAGTATGCAATCATAATGTAAAAGAATTTGGCATTATTTGAACCTTAATTTATTTTGAAAAAATTTTAAGAAAAAATTCTAAGTAAAATCGAGAGAATAAGAAAGAAAAGATTTTATTATTTTTAAAGATACCTTTAGAGATTGAGATCTCTGTCAAACGTTTAGTCTGCGAGAAATGCTTTTGCAACACTCTGTACAATTCGCGTGCCTGTAGCCGAGCATATACAAAAGAATCTCGAGTCGATGTTGCATGCCTGTTTACAAGGAGAGCCGCCCGAGTAAACCGATACCGGGCTGATAGAGAGAAACTCGAATATAAACCGCATTACAAGCAGAAATAAATCGAAAGTAAGAGCGAGCGAGAAAGAAAGAGAGACCAAGGATCGCCGATTGAGAGAAGCTCTTAATCGATCGCATATTTAGGCCCCGTATCGAAATTCAATAAATTACGATAACAATTACGATAATAATAACAAGTGCTGTGTGCTTTAATTAACATTTGCGCGAATACACAATGTTCCTGTTTCCCAATATTTCTCTTCATAACAAATCGGCCTGAAAATATCTTTCTCCATCGTCAACTTTGTTTTACAGTGCAGTTACACAATACTTTTTGTTACGATATGTACTTTCAATAAAATTATAGAGCTCTCTTTAAAATTGCAGAGCTCTCTTAGCTTTTTCAAAAGATTGTAATAACATCTCCGATACACACTCACTCTTTCGGAGCAATAAAATTTAGCTCAATCTCTTCTAAATTGTTAAAAATAAACACTCTACCGAGAAAGGCTCAACCGTGCTTATTCACAGCGGGCAGATCTACATTGAGAACTCCGCATCGAGGAATGCTGATCTCGAACTGACGCGTGAATGACCAACGAGATGAATTATAAATCTCTTCTGCGCTCGCGTCAGAACTCATCCGGCGCGACTACGTCGTCCCTGTCGCCGTGGTTGTCGCGTCGCTCGGCTTGCGTGACCAGAACAGCATCGCAAATGCTGCTACCTTCTGCGATACATAAACGAGCCCACGGACGCGATAATGGGCTCCGCAATGCGCAGCTGGAGAGATGCACCGTGGTCGTAATAAATTATTCCCTACTCATCACCGCTCGCCCTTGTCGATGGATGACAGATGGATGCACCGGCGCGGGCCGCCGTCGCGCCGTGCGATGGCCTCGTTCGTCTGTCGATGCAATTGCGGCTCGACGAGGGGG